>JASVEL010005040.1:0-77851 GCA_032618575.1 Nicotiana noctiflora
GCAGCGGAGCTGCGTAGGGCTTGGTAGTAAGAGAACTATGCACCTTAGGGGAGTATGGAATGACTTGAGAATATCGGTGCTTGGGTATTGGCATCTTCAAATCTTATTTGAAGTAGGGATTCTTGTGTGGTCGAGGATTTAATATAATAGAAAGGAGCCGCTTAAATCGAGAGAGGTGTAGCAGGACTTTGAAGTGAAAGGATGTTGTCGCACATTTAATGTATGCCCATGAGGGATGAATGAAACTCGTGCAACTAGAGAGTGAGTTCAGACTCAGGATGGGTTATTGATTATGTAGTGATGGTACCCCATGCAACAACGTTGGAAGATGCCAGGGAGTGATTTCTACAGGCGGGTTATTTCACAGCGACCAGGTTAACAGTCTCATGGTTGGCGAAGCTTCTGCATGGAATTATATTGGTTATCCAACAAGGAGATCAGTCATGCGAATGTGGATGATTATTGAGGATATGAAAGATAGGGATTTACAGAAAGATTCCGAGAATTTGCGGCGGATGATTGCACAAGGTTATGACAATAAGAGGTAAAGAATTCGGGTGAATTCCATCGTTGTGTGTTAATGGCTTCAAGCTAAGTGGGAGAGCCCCACCACATATGATTTGGGTATCATGGTTAGCTACTTGCGAGGTTTCCAGTTACTAATATCTTGATGGGTTATCTCAGCTTCGGAAAAGGGGTCATAAGTTGTGAATTGATTAGATGAATTACGGAATGCATGCTATGGTTGGCCTTGTTGGCTCATGATCGAACTTGGGAAAAGATTTAGGATTTATTCCTTGTATAGAGACATGTTTCGGAGGAAGTGATTTCGCCAGGTGCTTCGTCAAGAGGGTACTTGGGTGTTATTAGATTTATGGAGTTGATTAAATTCGGGACCAAGTTAGAGCGGGTGGTTCTCAATAAGGGTCCTAGTGAATTCAAGAGGTAAAGTTTGGTGCCTAATGATGTCGAGCTTATAGGTACAATTAAGAATTAAGCCTTGTAGAAGCTTATGAGAATAGGCACAGAATGTTCTGAGGTGTTTGGCTTGTGATGCAGCAATTGGGAGGTACGAAATGGTTTGTAGGAATTAAGACAGCATGGTCTCGTGATTCAAGGCCACTCGGGGTGAGCATAGATGAAGTATGTTATGTGTTGGGTGGAGTTAGTATTATTTTCTAAGGCAAGCAAGGATAAATAGAAGAGGGTAGAATGATTAGCCATAGTTGAATTGGCATATTGGGGCTAGAGATCAGTTCATTCAGCGTGATCAAGTTATGAGTATGAATTTTGGCGGTGCGTGTGAGGCTTGTCGGCCTCTGTAATTGATGTTATTCAGGAGCATTCTTCTGTTATGGCTTGTTAAGTGGAAGTAGGTTCCGGAAGGGTTATAGTGGCTTGGACCACTACTTACATATTTGCATATTCTACGTTTATGGGAAACTTACTTGTGTGTTGCTATGGTTCTCCTGAAGTGAGTTAAGTGCAAAGTTCTTATATGATGAAGTGTGAAAATATCAATGATTTCGGAGTTATGATGAAAATCATGTTCTATCGTATGTTAGCACGTTGGGTGTAGTGAGTAGCATAGGAATTCGAAGTGAGGATTAAGGTTGCAGTTTGGTGCTGGCAAGGATGTCACGGGCTCAGATGAGCAAGGAAAGGATTGAATAATTAAAATAAATTGGTATTGACTTCCGCGTCACCTGAGATCGATGTGTTGTGAAAGAGGCTTTGCATCCTGATTAAGGATTCTTGATCGCTTTTCAGCGTTAGTTCATCTAGTGGATTAGATGGGCGGACCTATTATTATTTCAGCAAATTTTTGGGAGTGTGCCCCACAGGAAGATTGTATAAGTGTGACATGTGGTCACTTGATTGGCTAGAGATTTGAACTAAGTAAGCGGATTGTGGTAATGTTATTAATTCGAGAAATTTTGCCTGGAGGCGCTTTGTTTATTGGGTTATGAACTGAGGAGGTTGCTCCAGTTATGATGGTAGTTCTTATTTGTTATGAGGAAAAATAGAGTTATTATGGACCTTTGAAAGGTAATTAGTAAAGTGGGCACAATCGGAAATCGGTTTGAGATCAATGGATTGAACTATGTATGTGAACAGGGATTTATATCATGCCAGTTATATTCGTCTCAGCGAGCGTTCCCTATGGAGGGACAATCGGGGTGTTATTTTATCATCAGCTATTCCAGGTAATGAGGTATTGCGCCGTATGAGTTGTGAGATGGCTTGGTAAATTCATATGTGTTAAGTTTTTGCGTGGAGCTGATGTTATGTGAGCAGGACAACTCTTGAGATTTAGATCCTTATCGCACCTCAGTTATGCTTGAGTTTTGTAGCCTATAGCGCTACGTATTTTCTCATGGATGGTATTATGCACTTAGCGTGCTTATGATTAAAATATGATATTTTATTGTAATGAGCAGATTTAGCTCGAAGCGCAATCTCCTTATGTTAGATCTATGTGTCGATCAGGTGGCACGCCGCCATGAGTATGTTATTTGAATCGGGTTGCGCGCCGCAATAGTGTGATGTCAAGTCTAGTTTTCTATATGCTATTACTTTATGTGTCTCGCTTCCTATTTTCTATGGTAGTCCATATTAGTGCGGGGTTTGGATAATTCCTTCCAGAATTCGATTTCCTATTTGTGTTGTGTTCGGATGGGTGGCCTCTTGGCACATAGTAGCATCATATGAGATTTTAATAATTTCTGGGGTGGCTTATTGCTGGAGCAGTTGTATCGGATGAGACGAGATCCCTTGATCTAGGATTCTGTACAATTCAGCCACATGAGGTATGTTATGGAGATAAGACCATTATTGGGTTCAGAATGAGGTGAAGGCCTTGTTGGGAGTGTAGACCTAATGTGTTGTTGACTCGGCAGTTGATTATGAATTGTGGCACATTTCATATGTCGTGGCGGTATTGTAAGAGTTAGAGTAAGACTTGCATGTGTCGTGAGGTGCAATGGGAGCATCTGATTCATTGAATTTTTGCCAAAATTGAATAGAGAATATTATCGTGGTCTTGTGAATTTAGTGTTGCAGATTAAGAATTCAGCAAAGTTATACAATCATGTTTGAGTACAATGTGAAGCGATTGATATTGTGATCATATGCTGGAAACAAGCCTGGCATAGGATTCCAGATGTTGGAATCATGATCTAAAGCTTAATTTCTCGAATAAAAGGGGAGTATCTTCAGAATTTATCAAGCTAATGTGCGCAGCTAAGCTATGGTAGCACGAAAAGGTACATGAGGTGCTAAACAATGATTCCAGACTACTTTTGTATAGTTCTCAGCACGTAGAGGATGAACGTATGTTTAAGTGGGAGAGAATGTAACGACCCGACCGGTCATTTTGAGTACTAGCACTCAGTTCAACAGTCGGAGGCCATGAACAACTTCATTTAAGGTATTATGACTTGTACGCGTGGTCGGAATTTAATTTTGGGAAGTTCAGAGTTGATTCGGGAAGAGAATTCTCATTTCGGAAGCTTAAAGTTGAAAGAATGAACTAGGATTGGAATTTTGAGTAAACGACCTCGGAATCGGGATCTGAAGGTTCCAGCAGGTTCGTACGATTTTGGATAACCCGGGAGCATTTTGGCGCCTATTGTGGATGTTAGCATTTTAGAAGGAATTTCTTAAGTTTGACTTGAAGTGATTTTCAGTGTTATCGATGTCCGTTTGGGATTCCAAGACTGGGATTAGCTCTGTATGGTGATTCTGGAGTTGGGAGCGCGATCGGGAGTGAATTCAGAGGTTTGTAGGTCATTTTGAAGCCATTTGGGTAAAGATAGAAGTTTGATGGTTTTTGGGAAGTTTGACTGGAGGTTGACTTTTTGATATCTGGGTCGGAATCCAATTCCGAACGTTGGAGAAGGTCCGCAATGTCAAATATGACTTGTGTGTAATATTTGATGTCAATCAGACGTGTTTTGATAGGTTTAAGCATCAAATGTAGTAGTTGAAAGTTCTAAAGTTCATAAAGCTTGGATTGGAGGTTGATTCATGACTTTAGCGTTGTTTGATGTGATTTGAGGCCTCGAGCAAGTCCTTAATATGTTTTGGGACTGGTTGGTGTGATTGGTCGGGGTCCCGGGGCCTCAGGTGTGTTTCGGGTGGTAATCGTGCTCTTATTTGATGTTTCAATGCCCTTTCTTTGGACATAAAGGAGCATCATATTAATCAAATGAGCTCCAAATTAAGTTTTTATTGAACCATTAGATCCATATCGTAATTTCGGAGCCATAGCAAAAGAATCATTGAATTTGGACATCGTATGAGAAAGTTATGCTCATTTTCGTGTCGAGAAAGTGCTAGTTACTCTCATAACTGCAAAAGCGGAAATTTTTCCGCCAAAAGCGGAAATTTTTCGCAAAAGCGGAAACTGTTGGAGGCAAAGAGATTTTTTAAAAATCGAAGTTTGGCTCATTTTCACTTCATTTCTTCCAGGGAGCCAATTTTGGAGCAACTTTGGAGTGACATTTTCATCACCAAGCATCAGGTAAGTGATTTCTACTAGTTTTGAGTATATACAAGGTTTATCTATGGATTTAGACTTGAAAAATTGTAGAAAAATTGGGGTTTTGGTTGGAAACATAGAAAATTATAATCTTGGATTTTAGCCACGATTTTGAGTATGGAATTATGAAAAAATTATATATTTGAGTTCCTAAAGTCATGGGTAATGTTTATCTTCGAAAATTTCGAATTTCGGGCACGTGGTCCCGATGGCATTTTGGTCAACTTTTTGTTTGGGATTAAGAATTGTTACAAAATTGGGTTGTAAGTTTAATTGAATATATATATTAATGGATTTGTATAATCATTGGCTAGTTTTGGAGCATTTACGTTGGTTCAAGTCTTCGGAATAATGTAGAATGCCGGTTATGATCCTTCAGAGCAAGGAGGGTCTCCTTTCTAATCTTGTGAGGAGGAAACTACCCCATAGGTGAGTTGAATTGGTTATGTGCTCCTATTTGTTGGGGCTACATACGCATGAGGTGATGAGAGTCCGTGCATAGGGACTATTATACTATATTCCGGGTAGTCTAGGACCCAAAATCATGTTATATTTGGATTAATTGTGAACCCATTGATAGCTTGACTTGCTTAAATCACACTAAATTAATAACTGGATTTCTTAAAAGACTTAAACTTTATTTTCTCAAGTTATTATAGGGAATTGGCCTTTCTTGGATAATTGCTCTATGTTAACTTCTGGACTGGTTGTGTGTATGTGTGTGTCTTTATTTTGGAACGGGCCGAACGCCTCGGCAGATTAATAGATACATCTATAGACGCGCCGTCGACCCTCGGCTAGTGCACATTTGTTTTTATTGGATCGGACCGTTGCCACGGTATGATTTGCGCATGATTGTATTGCTTCTTGGAACTTGATTAAGTTATTATTGCCTCTCTATGGCTTACGAATATTTGGATCTTGTTTTAAAAAGGAATTCTGGAAAATTTACTATAAAGGAATTAATTGTTTATTTGTTTCTTCCTATTTGGACCGAAATTATGTTTATAAAATAAATCCTCTGATTTGTATATATATTAAGGATGAATCATTATTGGACCATTAGAATGTGTCATAGTTGACCATCTCATCTCTACCCATTCGGGATTAGGCGGGATACTCACTGAGTACACGTTGATTACGTACTCATACTACACTTCTGTGCATTTTTGTTGCACGGGTAAATGTTACATTAGTGGCCTACTGGGCGTAGTAGCATGGACGATTCGGGGACTAGGTGAGTTGCAGTATGCAAGGCGGCCCGTAGATCTTTAAAGTTCCTTTCTAGTAAATATATTTCTTTTCTGTCCATTGTATTCCAGACGGATGTTGTGTTGTACTTTATGTCTTTATCAGTAGTTGCTCATGCACTTGTGACACTGGTTTTTGGGAAGGTTTCAGTAAATCTTTGTACTATTTACTATTATTTAAGTTTGAATTCAAGGAATGATCTTTATTTATGTGAAACGGAAGAGAAAAACCTTAGATTTTCAAAAGTATTAAGAGGAATTGATTGGTAATTTAATTTGGCTAGCCCGATAGCAGTATCCGGCGCCATCATGCCCCGTATTGGATTTGGGTTATTACAGTCATATAGGGCAAAAATCATGTGCTCACAGCTGCCCCTCTTTGCTCTGAAACACGAAGAGTTTTCGTGCAAAGATAAGTGAGCAAATACGAGCGAGTTTTGCCCATTTGAGACTCCTTGTGAAGCATTTTTGAAAAGTTTGATCACACCCTGCTTCTGAGAATGCCTACATATCCTTGGCTAAAAAGGAATCAGGTCAGTGTAGTTCAGGAAGGTCTGGTAGCTGGGACTACCATGAAGTTGTGGTTTCACTATTGGTTCTACTGCTGCTATTGCTTACTGAACCCCCTTATTACACCGTGTCGAAATAAAAAGAAGCTTCACTAAGCTATGATCTATTAATTACAAAAAGTCCTAACTATGTCTGCAAACTTGCTCTTGTAGTTCTTGTTGCCTTGTGAACTTGTATTCTCCGGGTGTAATTCTTTTGTTGTTGCCTTGAATTTTTCTTTGAGATGTTTTGCCATTTTTTTGAATAATGCCTAACTATCGAGATTTGAAATAAATTCCTCCGTTCTCCAGGCGGGCTCCTGATTGCTAAAACTTGAAATGGCTGCCTCTGTTCTCCAGGCGTGTTCCAGATTGCTAAAAAACTTGAAATAAATGCCTCTTTTCTCTAGGTGGGCTCCTGATTGCTAAAAACTTGAAAATAAATGCATATGTTCTCTCGGCAGGCTCCTGATTGCTAAAACTTGAACATAAATGCCTCTGTTCTCCAGGTGGGCTCCTGATTGCTAAAAACTTGAAATAAATGCCTCTGTTCCCCAAGCAGGCTCCTAATTGCTAAAAACTTGAAATAAATGCTTTTGTTCTACAAAGGGCTCCTGATTGCTAAAAAACTTAAAATAAATGCCTCTGTTCTCCAGGCGCGCTCCTGATTGCTAAAAACTTGAAAGTAAATGCTTATGTTCTCCAGGCGGGCTCTTGATTGGTGAAAACTTGAAAATAAATGCCTCTATTCTCCACGCAGGCTCTTGATTGCTAAAACATGAAATAAATACCTCTGTTCTCCAAGCGAGCTCCTGATTGCTATAAACTTGAAAATAAATGCCTTTGTTCTCCAGGGGGCTCCTGATTCCTAAAAACTTGAAAATAAATGTCTCTAGCTCCTGATTGCTAAAAACTTGAAAATAAATGCCTCTGTTCTCCAGGCGGGCTTCTAATTGCTAAAATCTTGAAACTAAATGCCTATTTCTCCAGGTGGGCTCCTGATTGCTGAAACTTGAAAATAAATGCCTTTGTTCTCCAGGCGGGCTCCTGGTTGCTAAAACTTAATAAATGCCTTTATTCTCCAAGCAATGCCTATGTTCTCTAGGCGGGCTCCTGATTGCTGAAACTTACCTGTATTCTCCAGGCGGGCTCCTGATTGCTGAAACATAAAATAAATGTCTCTGTTCTCCAGGCGGGCTCCTGATTGGTAAAACTTAAAATAAATGCCTATGTTCTCCAGGCTGGCTCCTAATTGTTGAAACTTAAAATAAATGCCTCTGTTCTCCAAGCGGGCTCCTGACTGCTAAAACTTAAAATAAATGCCTCTGTTCTCCAAACGGGTTGCTGATTTCTAAAAACCTGAAATAAATGCCTCTGTTCTCTAGGCAGGCTCCTGATTGCTAAAAACTTGAAAATAAATGTCTCTACTTTCCAGCAGGCGCTTGATTGGTAAAACTTGAGATAAATGCCTATGTTCTCCAGGCGAGCTCCTGATTGCTGAAACTTAAAATAAATGCCTCTGTTCTCCAGGCGGGCTCCTAATTGCTAAAACTTGAAATAAATGCCTCTATTCTCTAGGCGGGCTCCTGATTGCTAAAAAAATGAAATAAATGCCTCTGTTCTCCAGGCGGGCTCCTAATTGCTAAAAATATGAAAATAAATGCCTCTATTCTCTAGACGAGCTCCTGATTTCTAAAAACTTGAAAATTAATGCATCTGTTCTCCAGGCGGGCTCCTGATTGCTAAAGACTTAAAAATAAATGCCTCTGTTATCCAGGCGGGCTCCTGATTGCTAAAAACTTGAAAATAAATGCCTTTGTTCTCCAGGCGGGCTCCTGATTGCTAAAACTTGAAAATTAATGCCTCTGTTCTCCAGGGTGGCTCTTGATTGCTAAAACTTGAAATAAATGGAAAATTTACTGCCCAGTTTGGTGGCTGTTTGGTGCTTGTCCTTCCCTTATGGAAAATTCCGACGAAACCAACAATGTTTCTGCCCTTGTTTCAATCAAAGAAAAACCTTGATAATATAAAATGGTGGTTAGTTTCTGGCATTATTGCTAGGCACATCCCTGCTGCTGAGCTTCACTCCGACTTGCCTCCCTAGACTTGCTTTTAACTGCTTTGACCTCCTAACAAACTTGCAAAATCCCCACTACTTTTGATGATCCGAATGTTCTACCCCATCCTACTGGTCCACATTTCAGATCCCTTTATCAGAAAGTTGCCTCCCCACAAAACTGTTTGGCTAACCCACCGATGAAACTTTCGGTGATCCTTTGTATCTTACTTTGCATTTTGACATCTTTGGTTTATTCTGGCGCTGGTGTGCTTTGCAACTGGAAAAGTGGTAATTATCTTTGACAGCCCTTCCTTTTGGTTTGAACAAGACCGACATTGAAACATCTTAAAGACAAGCCTCAAAAAGAATTAGATGCAATGACCTCGAGGGCTAAGGATAAAGAGAGTCTAAAACCGGACGATTTGTAACGATGAAGGAAAAAGAAAAAGACTTATTTGAGTGAAACAACTGGTACCATCGATCATGCCATGCATTTTGGACTAACCGTTCCAATCTGCCCAACCAATCAACTTTCAATTGCCACGCTTTGTTGCTCCAGCATTCCATAACCTGATTTCTTCAACACAAACCTTAACCCTATTCATTTGGTGATGTCTTGAACATCTTTCAACCATAGACTTGTCTCATTTTCCCATCTGAAAACTCACTTTCGCCTTAATGTGCCCACGAGGGTTTTTACTAATAAGACTTTCTTGTTTTTAATTTCTCTCAACTCGCTTCGCCTTATGGTGCCCGCGAGGGTTTTCACGAATAAGACTCTCTCATTTTTAATTTCTCTCAACTCACTTCGCCTTATGGAGCTCATGAGGGTTTTCATCAATAAGACTCTCTCATTTCCATCATCTTTTTTCTGCTTGTACAAGAGTGTTACCCATGACATGAATCACCTCTACTTGCTTGTCTTGACACCTCTTGAAGATTGATCGGAAGGTCTTTCTTTAGATCATAATGTAGGCTTTGGATAGGGTTAGAAAGAAAGGGTATCAAAGGTTCACAACAATTAGACATGGGTTCAAAATTACAACTTTCGAAATCAACATTCTCACAACATACACAACTTCTACCCCAGTTTCTTTCTTGGGGACTTTTGGATTTTTATTTTGGTATGGCTGAACCTTGGAGAGAGGCTGCCTATGTACCCCTTCGGGGCCAAGTTAAACGTTGTTCAGGTCATAAGATTACTTCGTTGTTGCGATCTTTCCTTTCTTCGACTTTTCCTTTTCTTTGTTTCATTTCTTTTCTTTTCCTTCTCTTTTCTTTTTACTTTTTTTTATCTTCTTCTTTTTTCTTTTCTTTTATTTCTATTTTTTTCTTTTTCTATTTCACTATTTTTCTCTAGTTTTTTCACTTACTTTCCCCCGAATTTGGAATGAAAAGAGGAGTAATGCTTCCTAGCACGAGACAAAGAATAAGACCTCTTAGATCAGAATAACATTCAGAGAAAGGTTCTAACATAAAGTTGAATCGAACATGGAAGAGATTCATTGACAATAGTAAAAAGATGGGCGCCTAATTCCAATACAATGCTCGGGCTTACGAGTTTACTATCAATTTCGAAAGAGGGGTATGCAAGAAAATAACTAAAGCTCAAAGGGGTAACAAAGGCTAAAGTGTTTGGATAGCAGAATAAAATGCGTTCGTCATTTCAATCTTCAAAATATGCCAAATACAATCTTGTAGTAATTAGACAAAAGAATCATACATAGTATCGTTTGACTACATTAGAATTGATCGCCATTTCTACACATTTTCCTTCTACATCCGTCAAATATAATGCGCAATTGGACAACACTCTAGTTATAACGAATGGTCCCTGCCAGTTTAGGGCGAACTTTCCTTTTGCTTCAGCCTAATGAGGTAAGATACATCTCAACACCAACTACCCTACTTCAAACTTCTGCGGATGCACCTTCTTGTTGTATGCCTTCACCATTCTCTGTTGGTACAACTGTCCATGACATACTGCTGCCAATCTTTTTTCATCAATCAAACTTAGTTTCTCCAAGCGGGCTATGACCCATTCAACATCATCATTTCTGCCTCGGTGATAATCAAAAGTGATGGGATTTCAACCTCTGCGGGTATTACTGCCTCAATATTGTACACCAATGAACAAGGAATCGCCCCTACTGAAGTGCGGACAGTAGTGCGGTAACCTAACAGTGCGAAAGGTAGTTTCTCATGCCATTGTCTGGACCCTTCCACCATTTTCCGAAGTATTTTCTTTATGTTCTAGTTAGCTGCTTCGACTGCTCCATTTTCCTTAGGGCGATATGGGGTGGAATTGCAATGCGTAATCTTAAACTACTGACATGTCTCTGTCATCTGATAATTGATGAGGTTGGCACCATTGTCTGTGATGATTACTTTTGGGATCCCGAACTGATAGATGATATTCAAATGCACAAAATTGACCACTGCCTTCTTGGTCACAGACTTGAAATTTTTGCCTCAACCTACTTAGTGAAGTAATCAATGGCTACCAGAATAGACCTTTGCCCGTTTGATGCAGATGGATCGATTGGCCTGATGTCATCCATTCCCCAAGCGAAGAATGGCCATTGTGCTAACATTGTATGCAATTCAGATAGTGGAGAATGAATCAATTCTCCATGTACCTGACATTGATGGCACTTGCGCACGAAACTGATGCAATCTCGTTCCATAGTAAGCCAATAATAACCCGCTCGAAGAATCTTCTTTACCAGTACATATCCACTCATATGTGATCCGCAAACTCCCTCATGTACCTCGGTCATGAAATCTGTAGCATGTTTAGCATCCATACATCTTAACAAACCAAGGTTTGGAGTTATTTTATACAACACTCCTCCGCTGAAGAAAAATCTGCTTTCCAAGCGTCGAATCACTCTCTTTTGATCCCCTGTGGCCTGTACTAGATATACTCCCATCCTGAGGTATTCTTTGATATGATGGAACCACGGCTCGACATCAAGTTCTTCTTCCACCATGTTACAATAGTCATGCTGATCTCGAACCTGAATCTGCAAAGGATCCACATATGCCTTATCTGGATGATGCAACATTGACGCCAAAGTAGACAAAGCGTCAGCAACTTCATTATGAATCCTTGGAATATTCCTGAAATATATTGATTGAAACCATTAACAAAGTTCATGCAAACATTGCCAGTACGGTATGAGATTCAAATCTCATGTCTCCCATTCCCCCTAAATCTGGTGCACTAAGAGATCCGAGTCACCCATAACCATGATTTCTTGGACACCCATGTCTATATCCAATCTCAAACCCAAGATAAATGCCTCGTATTCATCCATGTTATTGGTGCAATAGAAACAAAGTTGATTTGTAACAAGGTAGTGTTGCCCTGTCTCAGAAATTAGTACTGCTCCTATCCCGACGCATTTGGTATTGGCAGCCCCATCAAAGAACAGTTTTCATCCTGGCTTCTCAACCTGTTCTAATTCATCGACATGCATTACCTCATCATCATGGAATTATGTCTTCAAGGGTTCATATTCTTCATCAACTGGATTCTTAGCCAGATGATCAACCAACGCTTGTGCTTTCATTGTAGTCCAGGTCATACAAACAACGTCAAATTATGTGAGCAAGATCTGCCACATTGTGAGCCTCCCTGTGGGCATGGGATTCTAAAAGATATACTTCAACGGGTCCAACTGAGAGATCAAATAGGTGGTATAGGATGACAAGTAATGTTACAACTTCTGCGCTACCCAAGTTGAGGCACAACACATTTTCTCAAGTTGAGTATACTTCACCTCGTAAGATGTGAACTTCTTGATGAGGTAATAAATCGCCTACTCTTTCTTCTTGTGATGTCATATTGCCCCGATACATAGCCATAAGAGTTATAAAAAATAGTAAGATAAAGAATCAAGGTTCTTCCCAGCTCCGGCAGGACCAACACAGTTGGATTGGCCAGATACTCCTCAATCTTGTCAAATGTTATCTGACATTCGTCAATCCATCTGGCTGTTGCATCTTGCTTTAGCAAATAAAAATAGGTTCACAAGTCATTGTGAGCTGGGTGATTAACATGCTGATATAATGTAACCTTCCAAGCTAACTCATCACCTCTGTTTTGTTCTTTGGTTGCAGCAACTCTTGAATGGCTTTGATTTTTGATGGGTCTAAATCAATACCGTACCGGTTGACCATGAATCCCATGAATTTCCTAGAAGGGACACCAAATGCACATTTCACTAGATTAAGCTTGAGGTTATATCTGCAGAGCCTTTGGAAAAACTTTCTCAGGTCCTTGACATGGTCACATTGCTTCCTTGACTTTATGATCACGTCGTCCATATAGACGTCAATTTCCTGGTGTATCATGTCATGAAACATGGTGGCCATCGCCCTCATATATGTTGCTCCTACGTTCTTCAAACCAAATGGCATGACCCTATAACAATATGTTCCCCAGGGCGTGATAAATGCCGTCTTTTTTGCATCTTCCTCATCCATTAAAATCTAGTGATAACCCGTGTAACAATCCACGAAGGAACCAATCTTGTGTTTTTCACAATTATCAATTAATATGTGGATGTTCAGTAGTGGGAAGTTGTCTTTTGGGCTCGCCTTATTGAGATCACGGTAATCAACACACACTCTGGTCTTTCCATCCTTCTTTGGCATAGACACAACATTGGCTAACCAGGTGGGATACTGCATGACTCGGATGACCTTTGCCTCAAACTGCTTGGTGACCTCTTCTTTGATTTTTACACTCATATCTGTTTTAAATTTCCTTAGCTTTTGTTTGACAAGAAGGAATGCTGGTTTGGTGGGTAATTTGTGGACTACCAAGTTAGTGCTTAAAATCGGCATATCATCATATGACCATGCAAAAACATCTTTGTACTAAAGAAATTCTTTGATTATCTCTTTATTGAGCTGAGGCTCCAAATGGACACTTATTTTCGTTTCCGTACATAATCCTAATCCCCTAAGTTGATTGCTTTTGTGTAATTCAAGTTAGATTTAGGTTTTTTTTTCAAAATGGCTTAATTCTTTACTAATTTCCTCAAAAGCTTCCTTATCATCATATTCTACTTCGTCATCACACCCAATTTCTTGTATTATTATTTTGGAGTTAGACTGGCATTTAAGGTTGGGCCGGAGACTCCTCATGCATGACATATCATTGAAACCAGCATAAAAAGGGACTGTACAAGTAGGAAAAGAAAGACAAAAATAAAAACTATCAGGAATGGAAGGAAATTGTATTTCACAAAAATTTAAGATAACAAGGTTTAACTCATCCAACCGTACAGAACATAACATCCAAATTACAGCCTTGGAAATAATCCAGATTAAACTTAAAGGAAATCAAAACTAACTACCAACACTCCCTCCGGGTAGGAAGGGGATTTGCTTCCCAATTGTTAAGCTTTGCCTGGGGCCCCATGAACTGAACATCTGCCTTGCTTGGACCTTCTCCGGCCTCCACCACATTCAACTCATCAAACAACTTTTTCAAACCTCTTGATCAGCTCCTTATCGGGTTCAACCACAAAATTGGGTATTGTTGTTGCTGGGTGCTTCTTAGTACCAAGCCTGACAAAGGAAAGGGAAAGGCGGGGAATGGGTTTTGGAAGGGTACATGCTTTTTTTCCATCTTTCTAGCTCGCCTTATGTCCGAAGCAATGGGCTTGAAGGCTAAACAAAAAGTATCCAGGAAGAGATACCAGCCGTGTGACACCTTGCAAAGAAGCACCTAAGTCTTTTCCAGGTACGAATCCGCTCTTCAGCATTTCTGAAGCCACCATGACAGATGCAGCAGCTACCTTTGGCACAGGAATAGACTCCCCTTCCAAGATCTTTTCAACTGATACCATGTCCAAGACTTGATAAACCCATGGACCTTTGTCCTCCTCAGCTTCCATGAAAGGCATGATGGCATTGCCCGGAGCACACGAACTATCTTCCCCATGCACTATAATTTCCAGCCGATCCCACTCAAATTTGACCATCTAGTGTAGGGTAGATGGCACTAATTTTGCTGCATGAATCCAGGGTTGGCTTAACAAGATATTGTAAGAAACAGCCACATCGAGCACTTGGAATTCCATAGTAAACTCAACTGGTCCTATGGTCAGTTCCAACACTATATCCCCAACTGTGTCCTTTCCTATTCCATCAAATCCTCACACGGAAATTCTATTCTGATGGATTGTCTCACTGTTTTAACTTGTCCAGGGTGGAGAGAGGGCAGATGTTTGCACTGGACCCGTTGTCAATCATTACCCGGGTGACCATAAAGTCTTCGCATTTCACCGTGAGGTAGAGTGCTCCATTATGCTCAGTGTCTTCCAAAGGCATCTCATCATCAAAGAATGTAACCTGGTTGACTTCGAAGGATTGTTCTTGCTTTGCTGCAAAACTTCTCAAAGGCTCCTTTTCCACCACAATCGGTTCTCGTTTAACTACAACATTGCTTGAAAACTCTTTATGTATCACCACAACTGGTTCACTAATTGTTTCCTCCACCTTGATCGATGTCCTTCCGCTAGTTTGTTTCTCATTTGGCCTGTCCTCAATACCCCCGATCTTCACTTCGGTTTGCGAATGCTTCTTATGCTCTCCTTTTTGTGATAACTCAATCATATATGTCTCATGATGGTTTGGCAATGGATTCTAATTTTAGGCGTTTCTGGGGCGTGCGCCTCAATCCGGCGGGTATCAATGAGCTCTTAGATGGCCGTTTTTAGTTCCAACACTTCTCCATGTCATGCCCTGGTGCCCCCGAACAATACTCACAACTCAAAGAATGGTCAGGAATTCTTGGAAGGGTATTTGGAAACTTAGCTTCAATTTGACTCAACATTCTCAATTGCCTTAGTCTATGAAATAAACTGGTGCCCTCTCTTGCTTGAAATTTTGGCTAGCCAAAAAACTTGCTCCAGGGGGGTTCTTGTAGGCTCTTGGAGGTAGGTAGGTTCTTTGAGTTGGGTAAGTATTTTGTGGGGTAGGTGCACGCCATTGCGCATGGGTAGGAGGTTGGGGGTATATTTGGGCATAGTGGATAGTGAAATGAGCATCCGGAGATAGGTAATGGTGATGCGGTAGGCCATATGGGGTGTGTGAGTATGTTTGGGGATGGGGTCGAGGTTGGTTGTAATATGGTAATGGGCCTCTGGACCAAGCTTTCGATTCAACTACTGCACCATATTCTTTCTTTTTTCTTTCCCAATACCCCTCTAGTGTCGCTCTAGATAGCCAGGATAGTTGCCTTGATTGCTGAATAACTCATGATTTTGTTGGATTTAAGTCCCTCCTCCACCATACATCCCATTTTTACTACCTCGTTGAAAGATTTTCCCACTGCTGACACCAAGTGACCATAGTAGGTAGGCTCTAAAGCCTGTAAGAAGTAATCAACCATCTCGCTTTCTTTCATTGGAGGATCGACTCTTTCCGCTTGTTCTCTCCACTAGAAACCGTACTCTCTGAAGCTTTCCATAGGGTTTTTTCTCAATTTTAGTCAGTGACAGATGGTCCGGAATAATTTTGAGATTATACTGAAAGTGGCATGCAAACGCCTGGGCCAAATCATCCCAAATGTACCATCGAGCATGATCCTGCTGAGTGTACTATTCCAAAGCTGCACCACTTGGACTTTGACTGAAGTATGCCATCAATAACTTGTCCCTTCCCCCAGCTTCTCTCATTTTGCTACAGAATACCCTTAGATGGGCTACCAGATCACCATGTCTATCATATAAGTCAAACTTGGGTAACTTGAATCCTGCTGGTAACTGGACATCGAGAAACAAGCACAAATCCTTGTATGCCACACTTACCTGACCCCCGAGACCATGCATATTTCTGAATTACTACTCCAAGCTCTTAACCTTTCGAATCATCTCCTCCTAATCCGGGTTCTTGGGAGGCTTCTCTATTTCAGTTGAGAGTTCAAAACGGGGAGTGTAAGGACATGGTTCTGGTGGTTTGAAGGTGGGTCCAGGTGTGTAATATTGGTTATCATGGGTATGGAACAAAGGTTCACTAGAGTATATGTGTAATGTGACGGGTGGAGGAGCCACAAACATAGGAGTAGTTAGTGGTGGATGGCATGGGATTTGTTTGGGTGGTGGAGTTGGTGGCATTTGAGATGTGGTTCCGTAGTACTGCTGGTAAGTAGGGAAGGTTGGAGATGAGTTCATTGTGGAAGGATCTTTAGGATGAGTTAACGTTGGGATGTAGGCAGGGTTAGCAGGGCAGGCTGGTGATGGATGTCCCTTCGACCAGGCCTGGTACATCTCGACCATTTGCTGCTTCAGTTTATACATCTCCTCTTTCATCACATGAACATCCGATTCTTCCTCTTCCCTAGTCGGGTCGATGATGCTTGCCTCCAACTCCTGGTTGACCATGTTTGACTTATCCTAAGAGCGGGTGTTGTAGAAATGGGTTGCCAGAATGCTAGTCAACTAACCACCTTCCAGGACTCATCAACAACAACTTTGTTAGCGGTTAGAGAATTAATATATAGGTAGCCACACATTTGGGAATGAATGCACCTAAGAAATTAACCATTTCTATTATGCCTTTGGTTGGTTGCATGTGTCATCCTGGCTTTCCTCTTTCTGTATTTGCCATGCCTTTCCTCTCATTCTTCCTTCTTGTTTTTCCTTTGATTGTTTCTTGCCTTTCCCTCTTTTCTTTTGCTTTTCTCTCTTATTTTCCCTTTTTTTCTTTTTCGTATTTACCCTCTTGCCTTGGATTTTCTTGTTCCTATTCTCTCCTTTCCTCAAAATTGTTTTTCGACTCTTTCTTTCCTTTCCTCTTGCTCTCTTTTTATTTTCTCTTATTTGCCTTTTTTATGGTTTTGATCGAATCCTATGGAGATTACCTACATATCATGACCCGCATGAATAAGACCAAGCGTAGTTCTTGCAAATAAATGCAAAAATAAGGAAACAATTTTTGGGATTTTTCAATTATTCATTAATAAAACTCGATTAAAAAAGATAATAGACTATTTGTTTTTTCTTAAAGAAAATTACAAAACAGACTCAAAAACAAAATACAGACTCGATAACTAGGAATACATCAAAGCTTCAAATCTTGGGGCCCACGGGGCATCATACGGCATCGCCGCATGCCTACGTGCAAGATCCCTTTGGAACTGCTTTATGAACAAATATCATAACTGCAAAGAAAGTGGTACTACCCATTAGGTCACCGGCTTGACATTTCATAACAATAATATTTGCAATGCCTCTAATCCTTTCCCTGATCCAGCCATTTTCTTGGAGTAGTCGGATTATCTGTTGGTTACAAGCCTCTAACACCTGGAAGTCCTGGAAGTGATGGTCTTGTAACAATTTTATTTCACTCTCCATCTTGGCGATTAACCCATAGCATTGTTCCCTCTCAACCTGAAATATTTTGTCCCGCCAAGCTACTTTTTCTTCAAGGGTGTTCATTTTTCTTTTCATATTAGCAATGGTTCCCTCATAGTTCCTTTTAATTTGTTGCACAAATTGGGATCTTTCCTCTGTCTTCTTTGCCCACCGTGCCCGAAGTCTTGCCATGTTCCCTTCAGATTTCTCCAAATTCTTTCTGATAATCCGAGACTTGCTTCTTCATCCCTTTTATCATTCTCTCGTCGGACCGACTTCTTTCTTGACTTTTGGCAGCTATTTTCATTTGTTGAATTTGATCCTTGAGAGATTCACTCTCTTGGGCTAGTTTCTTCTTATCACCTTCATCGGTTGCAGCTTGCACACTCTTTTCAAATTGAAGATCTTGGACCTGTTGCTCCAGCTTCCCTATTCTCGCTCTGTATTCCCTATCCTTGGCTAGTCAATCCCACTACACCTGGGCCCCGTCAGTGAATTTTTGTACATGTGGCCTTTTTGTGGGTCTCTCTGGGATTTGAAATATTTTCCCAAACCAGATCAAGTATTTGGGATCCACCTTGCATTTGGCCCGATCCTGTACTATAGTCTTAGGCTCAAGGTATCTGCACTCATTCCATATTTGTTAGATTTTTCCTTTTGGGAATGCAGCTTTTGGACCTAAATCAATGATTTGTCTGGTCAAGTCTTCATCATTGTGAATAGTTTGGAATCTTCCTAGTTTTCTTAGGACTCGATAGAGAGCGTAAGATTGGATGCTTCGAATGCCCATCAAAAGAATATAAGGTACTTCTGCCGATGTGTACACAACCTCAGTAGCAGGAAGCCATCCAAAAGCCCATTCGACTTTATCCATACTCAAAGATCTCAAGCATGACAAACAAGCCTCAGTGCCCTCGGGGAACTAAATACCTATTACCCTAGTTCTGAACTCCTTAATGCAACTTAGCCCAGTTAGACCATAGTTCATATACCCCGTGCGATGACAAAGGTGCTCCTGTATCCATAGTTGTAGTAGCATATTGCAACCCTGGAAGAATTTTACACCCTCTCGGCACATGGTTAAAGCTCGGTATATTTCCACCACAATCAAGGGAACCACTATACTAGAATGCTTCTTTATGGCAGCATGCAACATTCCTACAAGGCCGATGTCTATGTGGCCGTCTTTTTTTGGACATATCACAACCCCCAGAAAAGCTACCATGAATGCCAATCCCCGTTGGGCCTCCCATTTATCTTTGTTCCTAGCATGTGTCAAACTTGTATTGGGTTCTTCAAAACCTTTTGGGTTGCCATATCGATGATATAAGAAATGCAATGTGCAACACCCTTCTACTAGATGACGATCTTGAATGTCCCGACTGATGCTCAACAAGTCTAAGAATATGTGAAGGGTCACCGGTCTCGATGCCAATGTGTATCTACTCCTGAGGTTCCCATTGAGACCCGCGTACCCCGTAATCTCCTCCAGTATGGGTGTAAGCTCAAAGTCCTAGAACTGGAATACATTACGAGATGGGTGCTAGAATGGTATCAGTGACTCAATAATATCTATTCTTGGTTTGATGTTCAACAAATTAATGAGACCACCCAAAACCTTGACCACCGTTTCTCTGCTACCTTTTCCCAAATAATTCCACCATATGTGAAGCTTTAAAGGGATCTCGCTCAGGATTGAGAAGGTTTCAGTGTCAAATGTAGTCATCCTATATATTTATTTAAAAGAATTTGGTGACTTCATTTTAACTTAAAAGGAAAAAGTGGCTATTTAAAAAAAATGGCTAGTTAATGACTCATTTTGACTTAAAAGAAAAGTGTCTATTTTCCAAAAAAATTTATTTAAGAAAACAAAGACTCAGTTTTGCAAATACGGCATTTAAGTACTTCTGAGAGGTAGATTTTAAGGTTGTGCCTGCAAACCATTTAAAAATAACTCAGGATGGTTGTTCTTGCAAAAACAGCCTTCTTGCACCCTTTTGGGGACATTCGGCTTATTTTAAACAAGAATGGCGACACCTGACTTATTTTGACAAAAATTAAAGTTTTGGTATTTTTGGCTATTTTCGCAAAAGGGCGGTTGGACCCGATGAGGATTGCCTACGTATCTCACATCCCGTGAGAATCAAACCAGCGTAGTTCGGACAGATTTATCTAAATTAAAAAAAATCTTATTCTTTCTTTTTCAAATTTTCCTCTGTTTTTACTTTTTTGAAAATCCTACAGCATTTCGGTACTATTTGGTCATTTGGTTTTTCACAACAAATGGTTACCCTCACCTAGTCCTAACACTACTATTTTCTTAATTCTCTCTCATTATCTACAAAGCGGTCAACATGCAAATCCAAAGCAAATGAATGCACAAGTAGCGCATAAGATGCATCAAGATGGTCTTTTCATTTCAGGTCACCTGTCCTAGACGGATCCAAACACTGTGTTGAGTCCCCTAAGTCAAATGCACATGATGTAAACAAACGCTCCTACTAGGGATCCGACATTATATTTTGGTCTTCTAGGTTTAAACCCTAGGTTTATTGGTCTAGATCTAATTTACCCGAGCGGACAACTCGAGCCGAGGGGGAGGCAGCGTACTGGGATACAGAAGCTCCGCCGGCTTAGCAACTTATCCAAACTTCGTTCTAAATGGGAAAACACTCTAAACAGAAGAGAAACTACACGAAGTGCACCCTTCTCCATGATGTGGAAGACTCAGAGAGAGGAAGGGATTCGTAACAGTTTATATACAATTCAACAAATATCAAAACGGTAGAATAATTAGCACATAAGGCATGAAACATGTAAGAAAATCAGATAAACAAATATAACAATGTAACTGAGCTCGAATTCTGAATCCTGAACCAAAAGTTCTAAGTTCTTATCCCCAGCAGAGTTGCCAAAGTTGTCACACCTCCTTTTTACTTACTACACCCCGTGAAGGGTATAATAAAGAGAGTTTTCCAATTAAAGGAAAATCAAAATGGGATTCATTTTATTAAAAATTAGAGTCTCCACTTGTGAGTTTTATGGTATTCCAAGTCACCAGTTTGAATCCCGAAACGAGGAAAGGGTTGACTTTGTATTACAGTCCGCGAATCAGAAATCCTGGTAAGGAATTCTATTAACCTGGGAGAAGGGGTTCGGCATTCCCGAGTTTCGTGGTTCTAGCACAGTCTCTCAAATACTATATTCGGCTTAATTATCTGATTTTAATACAGTTTGAACCTATATGCAATTTTGAATTATTTACCGCTTTTAATTACATTTTTAGAAAATTGAACGTAGTTTAAAACATGTCTTTGGGTCAAGTCACATGAAATGCACCCGTATCCTCGGTACATTTTATTCAATATTTTGGGATTTGGATTTGGGTCGCATGAAATGCACACCCGAATTATAAAGGATGCCTAAAGCGGCTAATGTGTTATTAACTTTGCGAGAGCGCTAAATGGCACGTCCTAAATTCTAAGTATTTTCATAAAGTAATTAAAGAGGGCCACACAGTTTGTGATTTTATTTGGAGCAGTGCACCTCAATTTGTTTTAAAGGCCAACCTAAAAGAACTACAATTTCCTATTTAAGATTATCTCTAAAAGGGCCCTAATTATTTAGCATCATTAATTACTATTATTAGAAAATCTTTCATGGAATTCGAGCTTCAAACTCAAGTCCACACTTAAACAAGAGAAAAACCTCCTAATTCAAATATGCTACCTAGCTTGGAAGGCCCAAAACTCATATTATTATTAAGAAAAAAAATGATCAAAATTGTGCGAATGCATACACCACACTCATGTTTTAGACGGCCCTAAAGCTAACTATGATTGTTACTTAATTCAGGACAGATTAGAAGACTAAGACGAAAGTTCTACATA
The DNA here is from genome assembly GCA_032618575.1 of Nicotiana noctiflora. Classification (NCBI taxonomy): domain Eukaryota; kingdom Viridiplantae; phylum Streptophyta; class Magnoliopsida; order Solanales; family Solanaceae; genus Nicotiana; species Nicotiana noctiflora. The sequence goes on from JASVEL010005040.1 coordinate 21,665, forward strand.
GTGAATTACCTAATCGCAGCCTGCTAATCAAGGAGCGACACATCAGCTAAAAGAATACTCTTGCAAGTGTGGTTATCCAATGTTGGGGCCTAAATCAATTTAATACCAATACATAGTCCACATTCTATATTTGGGCCTGCAAGTGCGTGTCTATTGTCAAAAATGCAATAATGCTAACATTGTTTGCACATACATGGGAGCTGAGCTAGAAAGTGGACCTGAAGTCAGCCCAACAACGTAATACCCAAGATCGAACCTCCTTTAGAATACCATTTTGAGCCCCTAATGCTTATTTGCAATATACCAACATAGTGTAAGTCTTATTTAAAAGAAAACAAATCTAATTCCATGCACACACTTTATTTAACTCCAAAATTTATAATTTCTTAACAAGGGATGAGAAACGAAATAATTTAATTATGCATTCAAACACTCGTTAATTTATCGTAATTGACATTAAGCTAATTACCAGTTACGCTAAACAAACATGGAAATTTAACTTACTTAAACCAAGACCAAACCCTCATAAAATCAGGTGGGACTTCAAAGAATAACATGATGAGCAAATAGAAAAACCTCACTTAATTTAACTATAAAACATGTGTCACAAGAGTTCACACACTCCTCATCATATTTGTTTCAAAATTCTGCACATTTGAACAGACCTCCTCAGGCTTACACAGCTGTATTTTTTAAATGAAAATTAACAGATCTATACCAACTATAGTAACAGTCAGATTGCTTCGTTTCCTAATTCAAAATCACATAATCTAAGGCAAACTTTATAGATATATGAGGAGACTAATTGACAGTCCAACTTACTTACAATACTCAGCAAATTTGACAAAAATCTTACTAGGAAATGATGAACTACCAAGGTAATACTACATACCAGTCCATGTTCAGAATAAACAATCAGAAATATGAGAGAATTAAACTAAGCTAAATAGTTGTGAAAGTGCAAAAGAACTGAGTAAACTACTGCATTAATACAATTCATGAATCAATCTTCATATCTACACGATTTCCAAATTGTCACTTCACAATCAACATGGTTACTAAGAGTGTACCTGGAATGACAAAATGCAAATGAAAATATGAGGAGTCAGCAATATCAAGTGCAAAATCAGCTCCAGCAACACAGAATCAACAAGGATAACTAATAAAATAGTAAATCCAGCTCAATCAACCCAAATTCAAACTTGAAATCAAGCCCCAAATGCCAAATTCAACTTAAAACCGAAAGAAAACCCACACTAAGTCATCTTAAAGCCCCAAAATGGTTGAAGTTTTCTTCAAAAATAACCAAATGGTAGAGAAACGATCAATGGAATAGTAGAAAATGCATGCTGTTTGTTTTCTGGATTTTTCAGCCTGTTTTTTTCTATTTTTTTAGAATTTTTGTTCTTAATCTCTCAGATTTTAGAATGTATACCCTCTGATTTTTTCAGCTCTCTCTTCCTTATTTAGGCCAACAAGATAGGGCAGTCCTAAGATTCTATTTTTTACCCTTTGCCCCCTTTTAATTTTGGTTTAACTAAGTTAACCCCTAAATCCTTGACTTGTTACCCAAGCAATGCCACCAAGAATTATAAAAAGACATTTAAGCCCCCAACCTAGAAGTTTTTAGAGGCTGCTCAATGCAGTACTAGGGGTGTGCATTCAATTTATCGATTCGATTTTGACTCTTATCGATAATTACTTATCGATTATCGATTTGTACATATGCTTATCGTTATCGTTTCATTAAGGTTTCGATTTTTTTGATTTCGATTTATTAAATTTTGGGGCTTATCGATCCGGTTATCGATTACACCAATAAGAAAATTTGCGGGATTCCACGGAAAGTATATCGCTATAAATACGCCTAACTAATATGGACAAAAAGAAGCTAAAATAAGACGAACACTGTTTATAACATAAACATTGTGTCAATAGACATATGCAACAAAACTAAAGTAAGTGATCAAATATATGTCACCAACACTCCAACGGTATTAAAAAAATAAATACATCATCACTGCTAATTCTATTTTCCATTAATTTGAACTTCATTCTCTTCAGCTTTAAATATGATCATTCCTTAAATGTAGTAAATGAAATAATTAGAGGTGTGCATTCGATTTATCGATTCGATTTTGACCCTTATCGATAATTACTTATCGATTATCGATTTGTACAACTGCTTATCGTTATCGTTTCAATAAGGTTTCGATTTTTCGATTTCATTTATCGATGAACCGATAACAAATAATCGATTCGATTTATCGATAAACCGATTCGAATGCATACCCTATGCAGTACCACGAGATTCTACCCCCTCCCCCAACCCAAAATACCGTTTTATCTCTCTCAGATAATATCTAAACCTCTCCCCTCTCTCTTCACATGAGATCCCAAACTTATCCTCTAGAAACTTCTTTCCATAACAGAAAATATTCCTTCCACTAAATTCCTAAATCACCCTTCCAATTCCCTGCTTTCACCTCTTTGGCCACTAATGCAGAGACGGGTCAACTTGACCCAACACTTAGCGGGCCCTTTAAAAGGGCCAAGGATGAACTCAAGGCCCAAATAATAATGGAGGTCCATTTTGGAGACCTAACAAGACACAAGGACCAATTACTTGAAAATTTCTTCCATGACTGAAATTAAAACCCAAGCCTGATTTCCTAATGGGTTACAGTAAAAATATGCATTTAAAAGAACGAGAGGCAATTGCGCGATTAAGTAGACAGTACGCCCAAACTAAATAAAAATCGAGAGAATGCCCATAAGCAAAGATTGAAAAGCTTACGACCAACATATATATACAGAAGTTTATAAGCCATGTTTTAACGTTCCACCAAATTCAAACCCACAAGTATAACTAAAGAAAGATTGGAGTAAAAAGGGAGAGGACAAGATAATTCATGGAGAAAGGAAAAAAGAAAGAAAGAAAAAATAGAAGGATCAGAAAATGGAGACTAAGGGGGCAAAAGTAAAGAAGGTGCCTTAAAGGCCATGCAGACAAAGCGGGTAAACTCTTAACAACTCCGATAGGATTCGACACGGGTATTAACCATATGTTCTTTTGAAGAAAACAAAGGGGTAATACACATTTCAAGCCCTAACATTCACAGAAACTTGAAAACCTGAGGAACCCATTTTCTCTTTAATTTCAGACTTGATGACGACTGGGAGAAAAATAGTGGTGGATTGGGGGTTAAGAAAGAGATGAAGTGTGCCTGGGTGATGTCACGACTCAAATACACTACCAGGCTAAGTCCAGCCAACTAAATTACCAATTACTTCCATCTTTTAATACTTTTAAAAATCTAAGGTTTTCCTCCTATTTTTATGAATGAAAATTCACCACTAGAACTCAAATTTAGATAATAATAGTTAGAAAAAATCTGGTGTGAACCCTCACAGAAACCTGGTGTCACAAGTGCATGAGCAGCTACTGATAAAGACATAAGATACAACTTATGTCCCGAATACAGTGGACAAGAAATAAATAATAAAAATATAGAAAGGAACTACACTAGCTGTGGGTCATCTCGCAAGTTGCAGCTCACCTAGCCCCATAGGTATCCATGCTGCTATGCCAGTAAACTGTTAGAAGTGTACATGAACCTGTGCGACAAAAATGCATAGAAGTGTAGTATGAGTACGTAATCAACGTGTACTTAGTGAGTATCCCTCCTAATCCTGAAGGGGTAGAGACGAGATGACCAACTTTGACATTCACTAGAGGTCATTTATCAATATTCTATAAATGCGAGTATAATCATCGATTTATATATACTACTTCTAATTGTGAAGCCCGGAAGTTAGGTAAGCACCTTCAACAATAAATCAAGGGCTTCCAAGATCTTTCCTTTATTACCTTATCAGTTTATATCCAGCCACGAAGGGCCAATTCCACAATTGCAGTTATTCAATAACAAATAAACATGCACAAATCACGTCGAGGTCGATGGCCCGCTCCAATAGAATACAAATTGTGCACTGTCGAGGGTCGAGCGGCACGAACCATAGATGCATCTATTATCACCGAGGCATTCAGCCCATTCCATAATTAAACATATATCCTGCTCGCGAATCATCCATGTGACGCAGGCACACATAAAAATACATGCTCAAGTAGGAAATTAAGAGCTCGTCGAGTCCTCCAAATAAACATCTTTATCTTTATAACATTTCAGGGAAATTACTATTAAATTTCTTTTTAAATTCCTTTACCAATTAAAGGTTATCTAAACGGTTCAAATTATCAATGAGTTCCCAGTAATCCAAGTATAACATGCTTTCGAGTCCTAGACTACCCGGATAATAGCATAATAGTAGCTACACACAGACTCTCGTCACATCGTGCGTGCGTAGCCCACACAAATAGGAGCACATAACCATTTTACTCACCTATGGGGAAGGTTGCCCCTCACAGAATTAGAAAGGAGACTCACCTCGCTCCTAAGACACACAACTGGCATCCAATATTCTTTCCGAAGGCTTGAACCAACGCACAATGCACCACAACTAGCCAATTAACGACAAACTTATGAGAATATACTCAAATACTTGTTAACAATTCAGATTATACGAATTCCCAACTTCGCTTAGCGAAATGACCAAAATGCCTTCGGGCCCACGTGCCCGGGATCCAAAATTTCTCGAAGATAAAGGTTACCCAAAACCTTAGGAACTCAAATATATTATTTTCTCCTAATTCCATAATCAAAATCCTGGCTAGAATTAAAAATTACAATTTTCTAGGTTTTCAACCAAAACCCCAATATTTACACTAATTTCCATGCTTAATCTCATACATAATCAATGTATTTAGCTTATAATAGGTGGGAATCACTTACCTTAACATTGTTGATGAATATCCTCCTTTGACCCCTCGAAAATTCGCCAAATGAAGTGAAAGAAAAGGGTGAAATGAACAAAATCCGACGTTAAAATGACCCATCTACCTTCTGCAATTTCCGCTTCGGCGGAATTATAACCGTCTATGCGGTTCCGCTTATGTGGATTCTTGGCTGCTTTTGCGGTCCTGGGCTTGGCCCCATTTTCCGCTTCTGCGATGACCTTTCCCGCTTCCGCAGTCCCGCTTCTGTGGACCGCTTGCCGCTTCTGCGGCTCCTAACGACCTAGGCTTTCCGATTCTGAGGTTACCTTACCGCTTCTGCAGTTCCGCATCAGCGGATCAAGGGCCGCTTCTGTGGTCCTTCCCACCCTCGTCCGCTTTTGCGGGGTTGCTTCTGTGGTCCCATTTTTGCAGATGCGAAAATACCAGATACCAGCAAACTTAGCTCTTCCAAAAATTCAATTTTTGATCTGTTAACCACCCGGAATCCACCCGAGACCCCGGGACCCCAACCAAGCATATCAACCAATACCAAAAAATATTACGGACTTGCTCGAGGCTTCAAAGCATATCAAACAACGCTGAATTCATGAATTACACATCAATTCAAGCTTTATAAACTTTGAACTTTCCAACTTCTATTTCTGGTGTTTAAACCTATCAAATCACATCCGATTGATCTCAAATTTTGCACACAAGTTATATTTGACATTTAGGATCTATTCCAACTTCCGGAATTGGATTTGGGCCTCAATATAACAAAGTTAACCCCCCGTCAGCTTTCCAAAAACCTTCAACTTTCTATCATTAGCCAAATGGCTTCAAATGGTCTACGGACCTCCAAATTCACTTCCGATCTTCCCTAATTTTAGAATCGCTATACTGAGCTATTCACAGTCTCGGAACCCCAAACGGACATCGATAACACTGAAATGCACGCCAAGCAAAACTTAAGGAATTTCTTAAAAAATGCTAACTTCCACAATAGGCGACAAAACGCTCATGGGTTATCCAAAACCCGCACCGAGCATACGCCCAAGTCCAAAATTATCATCTGAACCTGTTGGAACCTTTAGATCCCGATTCCGAGGTCTTTTACATAAAATTCATATCCTAGCTCATTCTATCAACTTCAAGCTTTCGAAATGAGAATTCTCTTCCCAAACCAACTCTGGATTTCTCGAAGTTCAATCCCGACCATGCGTTCAAGTCATAATATCTGAAATGAAGTTGTTCATGGCATCCGACTGCTAAACCGGGGGCTAGTACTCAAAAAGACCGATCGGGTCGTACATTCTCTCCCACTCAAATATATGTTCGTCCTCGAACGTGCTGAGAACTGTACTGGAGTAGTCTGAGATCACTGATTAGCACCCCACGTACCCTCCCGTGCTACCAAAACTTAGCTGAGTACCTAAGCTCGATAAATTATGAAATTGTTCCCTTTTATTAAGGCAATTAAGCCTTAGAGCCTGATTCCAACATCTGGAATCCCATGATAGGCCTATTTCCAACACACGACCACCATATCAATCATTGCACATTGTATGCAAACATAACGACATAACTTCGCTGAATTCTTACTTGTAACACTAAAACCATAGGACCACAATGATATTCTCTACTCAATTTAGCCAAACTTTTACTAATCTGATACTCCCATTGCACCCCGTGACATATACAGGTCTTACTCTAACCTTTACCATACTGCCATGACAGAAGAGATGTGCCAACATTCATAATCAATTGCCGATTCAATAACACATCAGGTCTACACTTTTGACAAGGCCTTACCACATTCTGAACCCAGTAATGGTCTTACCTCCATAACATACCTCATATAACTGGATAGTACAGAATCCTAGATCAAGGGATCTTGTCCCATCCGATACAAATTCTCAGGCAATAAGCCATCCCAGAAATTATTGAAATCACATACGATGCTACCATGCGCCAATAGTGCACCAATTCGAATGCAATGCAAATGAACTCTTGGAGGAATTACTATTCCCCCGCACTAATACGGACTTTCCTCAGAAGATAGGAAACAAAACACATTAAAGGAATACCATATAGAAGACTAGACTCGACATCAAACTGTTGCGACGCACAACCCGATCTAAATAACATACCCATGGCGGCGTGCCACCCAATCCATAAATAGATCTCATATAAGGAGATTGCACTTCGAGCTAAATCTTCCCATTACTATAAAAATATAAAATTCGATCGCAAGCACATTAAGTGCATAGTACCATCCTTGAGGAAACACATAGCGCTATAGGCTACAAAACTTAAGCACAACTGAGGTACAATATACAACATAAATATCAAAGCCATCCCGCTCAATACACCTCATTTCTACGCAGATTCTCATCACGTAAGCAATTTTCTCTAATCGTCTCACAACTCATATGGTGCAATACATCATTACCTGGAATAGTTGATGACCAAATAGCACCCCGACCGTTCCTCCATAGGGAAGGCTTGTTGGAACGAACACATCTGGCCTGATATAAAGCCATGTTCACATATATAAATCAATACATCGATCTCAAGCCGATTTCTGATCGTAACAACTTGGCGAATAACCTTTCAAAGGTTCATGGTAACTCTCTTCTCCTCATGACACATAAGAATATCTGTTATAACCGGAGCAACTTCCCCAGTTCATAACCTCATAAACAAAGTACCCTCCAGGCATAGTTCCTCAAACAGAAGTTAATACCCCAATCCTTATATTTGCTTAACTCTTTGGTCAGCCAAGTGACTACATCCACTCTTACACAATCTTCCTGTGGGACATGCTCCCACAATCTTCTAAAATAAATATCGTGTCTGCTCATTCCAACTATCAGTCGCACCAATGCAGAAAAGAGATCAAGAATCTTTAACCTGGATACAAGACCTTTTTAACAAAACATCGATCTCAAGTAACTCTGAAGCCAATACCAATTTATTCTAATCATTGAACCCTTTCCTTGCTCATCTGAGCCTGTGATATCCTTGCCAGCCCAAGCTTCAACATTGATCCTTACTTCGAATTGTCCATGCTACCCAATGCACCCAATGTGCCAAAATACGATAGAACACAATTTACATCATAGCTCTGAACTCATTAATGTCATAACACTTCGTCATATAAGAACTTGCACTACACTCACTTCAGGAGAATCATAGAAACGCACAGGTAAATTCCCATAACTATTGAATATGCAACCCTGCAAGTAGTGGTCCAAGCCACCATAACCCTTTCCTGAATCTGCTTATGCACAACGAGCCTTAGAAATAGAAGGCTTCTAAATAACATCAATTGCGACGGTTGACAAGCCTCACTCATACCGCCACAAAGCATACACACAACTTGATCCCACTGAATGAACTCATCTCAAATCCCAACAGGCCAAATTCAACTATGGCTATTCAATCCCTTTCCTTCCAGTTTATCCTTGAGTGCTTTGGAAATAGTACCGATTCTCTTCAACACATAACACACCCCATCAACACTCATCCCGAGTGACCTTGAACCAGGAGACCATGCTGTCTCAACACCTACGAACCATTTTGTACTTCCCGATTGCTACATCACAAGACAACCATTATGGAACATTCTGTGCCACTTCTCATAAGCTGCCTTCCAAGTTTGATCCTTAGTTATGCCTATAAACTCGGCATTATTAGGCACCACACTTTACCCTCTTGAATTTAATAGGACCGTTACTGAGAGCCATCCGCTCCGACTTCCCGAATATAATCGGCTACATAAATCTCATAGCATAGGGTTACCCTCTCGACGAGGCATCTAACAGAAGTACTCCTTTAAAACCTGCTTCCATATAAGGCATAAATCCCGAATTCTTTCCCAAGTTCGAACATGAGCCTGTAAGGCCAACCATAGCACATCCTTAACAATTCCTATGCTCACATTACTACTTATGATATTTTTCCATAGCTGAGATGACCCCTCAGTAAGCTATTAGAAAGAAACTTCGCGATTAGGTAACCATGCAACCCAAATCGTTGGTGGTGGGACTCTACCACTTAGCTTAAAGTCATTATTACAAAATTCTAGAGTTCACCATTCTTAATTTCTATTGACATAACCTTGCGCAATCATCTACCACAAATTCTTAGAATTCTCATGCAATTCCCTATCTTTCATATTCTGATTCATCATCCACCTTCGCAAAAGCAATCGCTGGCATTCTTGATATCTTACAGTAGAGACTCAATTTGGTACTCTAATTCATTAACACCATTCACACAACAATCCCCTTTGCTGTATATCCAATAGAACTCTTCGCAGGAGCCTCGCCAACCATGCGACTGCTAACTTGCTCTCCGGAATACCCCACTTGTCGAAATCACTCCCCAACATCTTCCAACACTGCTGAATGGGGTACCATTACTAGGACATCAATAACCCATCCTGAGTTCGAGCTCACACTCCAGCTGCACGAGTCCATTCACCCCTCACGGTCATCCATTAAATATGCGACAACATCCTTTCACTTCAAAGTCTTGCTACATATTTCTTCACTTCAAGCAGCCCCTTTCCGTCATATACAATCTCCTACCGCATAACAACACTATGCGTCAAATTAATCTACCGACTTCGATTGCCTGTTGCTGAAATCCCCACTTTAAATTAGATCTAAAAGCGCCAATACCCAAGTACCGATATTCTTAAGTCGTTCCAAATTCCCCTAAGGTGCATAGTTCTCTCATTACCAATCCCCCACTCATCTCCGTTGCTCTCCCACTTTGGGCAAACTCACTTCTTCAATCAACTACTCGGCCTGTGCTTCCTCAGCCTGACCCTTTAGATGTTTAGAACTCCATTGGACACCTTCAACATGTCTTTTTCATCTCTTGCTGCTCAGTGTTGTCTTCATAAATTTATCTTCATAGAACTTGAATCCATAGTTTTTAACAAGACCCAACCCTTTCCAAATGTCGTCCTTATGAAATCACGGCATTTGCAGTACTGATTCAGTTCGGAACCACCGCATCCTGCGATATCTGATAGTTGCATTTCCAATGCCATTTCATAATATCTTGCCCCAAGGGCTGATCATAGAAGATCATAACACCGATAGACTTAATACGTCCAATTAGGAAAACAGCACCCCAATAGAGGAGAGAATTCCTTCACGCTTGCAATTACCACGCTTCATTACTTCCACTAATCCACATCTGACCATCCTTGGTTCGATTGACTTCCCCTTGCCTGGAATAAGATACTACATCCCGTTGATTATATACTGAGTATACCTCCCTTCAATTCATTCACTGCCCCGACATTTGGCCAAACATCTTACAGTTACAACATCGCAGAATAAACACTCGTAAGCATCATGGTAACTTGTGCCTAGCCTCAAGGCTCTCATAATTTCTGTTACCGAGCTGAATAATAGAACACCCTTCCACAAGCGACTATCATAGTCCAATTAACTATACCGGGAAAATCATCTCGCACAACATTCGTAGTGCCATTTCAATTCTTCAAATCTCGATTTACGATAAGCGCTCACATCGCGTAAGATTGAGTGGAAAGGAATCAAAGGTATAAGTCTCAGAGAAATTGAATTGCACGACAATGAAATCAAGAAGGGAAGTACTCCTAACAGTCCTGCAGCCTCCCGAAGATAAGTACAGATGTCTCCATACCGATCCGCGAGACTGTACTAACTTGCTCATGACTCGTGATACCGACGGGAACCTAGTGCTTTGATACCACGTTGTCATGACCCAAATTTACTACGAGTCGTGATGGCGCCAGACACCGCTGTCAGGCGAGCCAACTAAATTACCAATTACTTCCATCTTTTAATACTTTTAAAAATCTAAGGTTTTCCTCCCATTTTATGAATGGAAATTAACACTAGAACTCAAATTTAGATAATAATAGTTAGAACAAATCCGTTGTGAACCCTTCCAGAAAACCGGTTTTACAAGTGCATGAGCAGCTACTGATAAAGACATAAGATACAACCTTTGTCCGGAATACAATGGACAGGAAATAAATAATAAAAATACAGAAAGGAACTACACTAGCTGCGGGTCATCTCGCAAGTTGCAGCTCACCTAGTCCCAGAGGTATACATGCTGCTATGCTAGTAGACTGCTAGAAGTTTACATGAACCTATGCAACAATAATGCACAATAGTGCAGTATGAGTACGTAATCAACGTGTACTCAGTAAGTATCCCGCCTAATCCTGAAGGGGTAGAGACGGGACGGCGAACTTCGACACTCACTAGAGGTCATTTGTCAATATTATATAAATGTGAGAATAATCATGGATTTATATATAATAATTCTAATAGTGAAGCCCGGAAGTCAGGTAAGCACCTTTAACAATAAATCAAGGGCTTCCAAGGTCTTTCATTTATTATCTTATCAGTTTATATCCAGCCACGTAGGGACAATTCCATATTTACAGCTAGTAAATAACAGATAAACATGGGCAAATCACGTCGAGGTCGATAGCCCGCTCCAATAGAATATAAATTGTGCACTGCCGAGGGTCGAGCGGCACGAACCATAGATGCATCTATTATCATCGAGGCATTTGTTCCGTTCCATAATTAAACACATATCCTGCTCCCGAATCATCCATGTGATGCAGGCACACATAAAAATGCTTGCTCAAGTAGGAAATTAAGAGCTCGTCGAGGATAATCCTCCAAATAAACAATTTTCTCTTTTTAACATTTAAGGGAAATTACTTTTAAATCTCTTTTTAATTTTTTTTACCAATTAAAGGTGATCTAAATGGTTCAAACTATCAATGAGTTCACAGTAATCCAAGTATAGCATGCTTTCGAGTCCTAGACTACCCGGACAATAGCATAATAGTATCTACGCACGGACTCTTTTTACCTTGTGCGTGCGTAGCCCCCACAAATAGGAGCACATAGCTATTTTACTCACCTATGGGGTAGGTTCCTCCTCACAAAATTAGAAAGGAGACTCACCTCGCTCCGAAGACTCCTAACCGGCATTCTACATTCTTCCGAAGGCTTGACCAACACATAATGTACCAAAACTAGCCAATTAACGACAAACTAATGAGAATATACTCAAATACTTGTTAACAATTTAGATTATACGAATTCCCAACTTTGCTTAGCGAAATGACCAAAATGCTCTCGAGCCCACGTGCCCGGGATCCAAAATTTCTCGAATATAAAGGTTACCCATGACCTTAGGAACTAAAATATATGATTTTCTTCTTATTCCATATTCAAAATATTGGCAAAAATCTAAGATTACAATTTTCTAGGTTTCCAACCAAAACCTCAATATTTATAGTAATTTTCATGCTTAATCTCATATATAATCAATGTATTTAGCTTATAATAGGTGGGAATAACTTACCTTAACATTGTTAATGAATATCCTCCTTTGAACCCTCCAAAATTTGCCAAATGAAGTGAAAGAAATGGGTGAAATGAACAAAATCCGACTTTAAAATGACCCCTCTGCCTTGTGCAATTTCCACCTCTACGGAATTATAACCACCTAGCAGTTCCGCTTTGCGGTCATGGGCTTGGCCACATTTTCCGCTTCTGCAATGAACTTTCCTGCTTCTACAGACCGCTTGCCACTTCTGCGGCTCCTAACAACCCAGGCTTTCCGCTTCTACGGTTACCTTACCGCTTCTGCGGTTCCGCATCAGCGGATCAAGGGCCGTTTTTATGGTCCTTCCTGCCCCCGCCCTCGTCCGCTCCTGCGGTTTTTCTCTTTGCTTCTGTGAGTCCGCTTCTGCGGTCCCATTTCCGCAGAAGAGGAAATACCAGATACCAGCAAACTCAGCTCTTCCAAAAATCTAATTTTTGATCCGTTAACCACCCGGAATCCACCTGAGGCCCCCGGGACCCCAACAAACATATCAACCAATCCCAAAACACATTACGGACTTGCTCGAGGCTTCAAAGCGTATCAGACAACACTAAATTCATGAATTTTACCTCAATTCAAGCTTTATGAACTTTTAACTTTCCAACTTCTATTTACGGTGTTTAAACCCATCAAATCACGTTCGATTGAACTCAAATTTTGCACACAGGTTATATTTGATATTTTGGATCTATTCCAACTTCCGAAATTCGATTCCAGTCCCGATATCAAAAAGTCAACCGCCCTGTCAACTCTCCAAAAACCTTCAACTTTCTATATTTAGCCAAATGGCTTCAAAATGGTCTACGAACCTCCGAATTCACTTTCGATCGCACCCCCAATTCCAGAATCACTATACGGAGCTATTCACTATCTTGGAACCCCAAACAGACATTGATAACACTGAAATGCACGTCACGCCAAACTTAGGGAATTTTTTCAAAAATGCTAATTTCCACAATAGGCGCCAAAATGATCCCGAGTAATCCAAAACTCGCACCGGGCATACGCCCACGTCCGAAATTATCATAAGAACCTGTTGGAACCTTTAGATCCCGATTCTAAGGTCGTTTACTTAAAATTCACATCCTAGCTCATTCTTTCAACTTCTAGATTCTGAAATGAGAGTTCTCTTCCCAAACCAACTCTTGATTTCTCGAAGTTCAATTCTTACCACGCGCTAAAGTCATAATACCTAAAATGAAGCTGCTCATGGCCTCCGACTGCTGAACGAAGTACTCGTACTCAAAATGACCGGTCAGGTCGTCACAAGTGAAGTTTGGGCTTGAACAGGGTGGCGCCACCACCGGAGAAAATTTGGGCGGCGCTGGGGTTTCTGCGATATGAGGGGTTTGGGGGATTCGAGGGAAGATAGTTGTGTATTGGGGATGTAGAGGCGAAGAGGAAGTTGTGGTAAAGATTTGGGGCGATTTTGGAGAGTCGCCGCCGCCGTATGGCAATTTCCGACGGCGGCTGGTGGTTGCAGAAGATGGAGAAGTGAGAGATGTGGAAGATGAGATCGGTCCTAGGTTTCTCAGACATCTTTATTTAATTGGTATCGAACTCAAAGAACTGTTGGATGATGAGTAACGATTGAACGAGATTGTTTTAAGCTTGATGAACTCAAAACGACGTAGTCTTGGCTTCGTACTACGTATTTTGAGTGGTGTAGGAGATCAGGAGATTGGACCGGGTTGGGGCATGCTTGGGATCGTCTAAATGATTTAATTAATTGGGCTGGGAATGTAATGAGTTTGGCCCAAAACAAAAATCTGATTCTTTTTATTATTCTCTTTTCAACTTTAAATCAAATTAATTCCTCCTCTTTTTCTTTTCTTTCCAAAATTTTAATAACATCAAAATTAGCTCCCGGAACTCTTAATTAACTAAAAAACTTAATTAAACCTAATGATGATTAACACAATTAATTAAAACAAATTAACATAGAAACTGCTCAAAAAAGAAAAAATAAAATTAAAAGTGCGACTTACACTATATTTTCTGATTTTTCTATTTTATAAAATAATCGAATTCTAATTAATTCTAAAAATTCAAAGCTAAATCCTAAATGCACATGCTAAGTATTTTTGTATTAATTAAAATGCACACACAAAAATGCATAAAATGCCACAAAATCCACAAAATTGCAAACACTAAAAAAAATTATTTTGTTTTGAATTTTTGAGAGTAATTCATATAGGTGCTCACAATTATTTATTATTATTATTATCACTGTGTCTTAGTACTCACATTACTTTATGCACCATGTGTGCAGATACATGAATAGCAGAGTTCGCACCTGAGCACTGATTTCCTTCAAGACCAGGCAGCAAGTTGGAGTTAAGAGGTAGCTATTGACGTCCACAGCCCCTTGTCTCCCCTAGTTTATGTCATTTGAGTTCCTTTAGACATATCAGATCTTTTATTTCATAGACTTATAGAAAACTCTGTAGTAGCTCATGACTTGTGACACCTCGGTGTGGGCTGTGTCGGGATGGTTTCCCATGTTATTATTGCTATTTCCAATTTATTTGCTATATTGAGCATGTGTTAGAATTGTTAATGTTAATTAATTTCTTTAAGAGAGGTGTTTGTGTTGTTCGGTCGGCCTTTTCTTCATGAGAGGCGCCATCACGATTGTGTTCGGAAATTGGGTCGTGACATGCAGAAACTGTCATAAGAAGCAATAATATCTATGGTGACTTTGGTCAGCTTCTCAGTTACATCCTGCATGGCCCTGATCCCTTGCCTACTTGTGGCTTGGAGAGTGATCCTCAGCTTAGCCATGTCTGCTCCAGTTTCCTTGGTTACTACCCTGATCTTCTCCATCTGCTCCTGCATAGAGGTTAGTGATTCCTTGATACCCACAATGTTTTGCAGCATCCACAACAGCTGATCTGAGGAAGAGGATTTGTCGGCTTCAGATTTGATCCCCCATATACTCTTAGGAGGGATGAAGTCTGATGTTTTGTCTTTCTTATGCCATGTTCCCTCAATTAAGGTATATCGCATTATTGCAAAGCAGTCTTGTCATTGGTGCTGGAGATAGTTTTAGGACCATAGAGAGACAGATCCACTTTCATAACTTTCAAGATGTGAGAAATTAGTAAACCATAGGGCAAATTGTTCGTAAAATATGAGACATTCATGATGCTTTGAATCTTGTATTGACGTACATAGTAAAACTAGTTGATAGCTTTTCCATTTACCAAACAATACAGAAAAAACACATCTGTGAGAGACAGGGTACTCTATGAACCAGTACGTAGTAGCAAAGTGGTAGCAATAATGTGGGCTAGAACACGGTGTTCAAATTTCAATTTTTTTCGACCTACATCAGGGGGGTTTCAGAAGAAAAAAAACCGTTGGCTTCCTCAAAGGACACTTCAAAAGTATATGGCCAAGAATGTTGCATAAAGATAGTGTACCCAACAAACTTTGTTGCAAATATTTTCTCTAACTGATAAGAGTCAAGAATGATATGAGTTCCTAAAACCGTGGATTCCAGATAGTCTTTATCATTCACAAACAGATTTGCATAAAACATAAGCACATGCTCTTCATAGACAGTATCACCAATAGTAGCAAATAGAGACAAGTTTCTAAGTTTCGAAAATAGACATAACATCACAGTGAGAGTTTTGCATGCACTTTAACTTACAGTGCAGCTAAAAGCAATTAGCTTTCCTTTGAAGGCAACAAACCTAGCCTTCTCTTCAGGGCCATCTAAGTTCATCTTGTCTTCAGGGCCAAACTCTAAACTTTCAGTTTTTCCCCTATTCTGAGAAGATTGTCTAGGGATGGACTCCATTGGTCTTTTTCCTGCCTTCTTTTGGGAGACAAGAATGTCTTCTTGAGAATTAATGAAATTTTCCTTGGTCAGTAGATGGTCTGTTCTTTTTGAGGATTCTACATCAACAGGATCATCTTTGGTTTTCTTGAAGCGATGGCTTTTTCTGGCATGGAGGAGGAAGGAGAGGATATGATTTTGGCCATGAGTAAAAGAAAATTGAGAGATAGAGATTGAGTTTCTTTGAGAGAATGGTATATATGATCGAGGGAGAAGGGGTTAAAAAGGGTCTGAGAGGACGTCTTGACTTTTGGAGAGACGTGTGAAGGACAACTGAAAAGTTACCTTCTGCAAGCCCGCCGTCAGTTCACAATTAAAATACGTACAGACTAATAAAGTACTAAAAATATTTTTGGGGCAAAAATTATGAGAAAATATATGGACAAAAATTAAACTTAGACAATTATGGAAAATATTAAGCATAGTTATACGAGAATTGTACAAATACCAATTTTATTATGAAGGAAACAAAAACATTCTTCAAGCAAAGGTTTTGTAAAACTATCCGCTAACTGATTTTTAATATTTATAAATTTCAACACAATATCACTTTTAGCAACATATAAAATGATGCTTAATCTCAATATTCTTAGCCCTAAAATGATGCACATAATTTTTTAATAAATAGATAACACTAGTATTATCATACATAATAGGAACACAGCTAAGACGTGAATCATAATCTAATAGTTGATGCATAATCCATAATACTTGTGTACAACATGTTCTTACTAAAAATTATTCAACTTTAGTAGTAGATAGGGCTACATAGCTTTGTTTCTTATTGTGCCAGAATATAAGAGATTTTTCAAGTAATTGGCACATTCCACTTGTGCTTTTCCTGTCAATTTTATCCTATGCATAATCTCCATCTGAGAAACCTTTAAGATAAAGTATCTAAAGTTTTGTACCATAATCCATAGTTGACTGTCCTTATAAAATATCTAATAATACCTTTAACAACAGTCATGTCACGACCCAATTTCATTACAGATCGTGATGGCGCCTAACACCATTGTCAGGAAAGCCAACTCTATGTATTACTGAAATTCTCATTTTACTTTACCAAAACAGTTTCAACAATTTGTTCATTTGAATAAAAAATAAGTGATAATCAGCACGGGAAGGTGAATATGAAGTTAAACAATGATTTCAGACCACTCCACTGCAGTTATCTGCATGTTCGAGGACAAACATATATTTAAGTATGAGAGAATGTAACGATCCGACCGTTCATTTTGAGTCCTAGCTCTCTATTCAGCAATCGGAGGCCGTGGATAGCTTCATTTTAGGTATCATGACTTGTGCACGTAGTTGGAATCAAGTTCTAGGAAGTTTAGAGTTGATTTGGAAAGAGAATTCTTATTTCAGAAGCGTAAAGTTGAAATAATGAACTAGGATTGGAGTTTTGAGTAAACGACCTCGGAATCAGGATCTGAAGGTTCCAGTAGGTTCGTATGATGATTTCGGACTTGGGCGTATGCCTGGTCCAGGTTTTGGATAACCCGGGAGCATTTTGGCGCCGATTGTGGAAGTTTGCATTTTAGAATCAATTTCATAAGTTTGGCTTGAAGTGCATTTCAGTGTTATCAATGTCTGTTTGGGATTCCAAAATCTTAAATAGCTCCGTATGGTGAATATGGAGTTACGAGCGCGATTGAGAGTGAATACGGAGGTCTGTAGGTCATTTTGGAGCCATTTGGCTAAAGATAAAATTTTGAAAGTTTTTGAGAAGTTTGACCGGAGGTGGACTTTTTTATATCGGGGTCGGAATCCGATTGCGAAAGTTGGAGTAGGTCTGTAATGTCGAATATGACTTGTGTGCAAAATTTAAGGTCAATCGGACGTGATTTGATAAGTTTCGGCATCGAATGTAAAAGTTAGAAATTTTAATGTTCATAAATATGAATGTTGGCGCAGTTCGTGATTTCGACGTTGCTTGATATAATTTGAAGCCTTGACTAAGTTCGTGATATGTTTCCAAACTTGTTGGCACGCTCAGACGGGGTCCCTAGGGGCTCGGGTGAGTTTCGAGGTAGTTTCAGACCATTTCTAGGACATTTATAACTACTAGTTTTTGGCTACAATAGTATTATATGCGATCGCGGGGAATTGGTCGCGATCGCGGTGAGTAAAATGTGAGAAACGGGCCAGTGAATCGCGATCGCGGAAAGCCTTTTGCGATCACGTAGAGTAAATATTCTGCTGCACTGACTCGATTTCGGAGGCTCATATCTCACGATCTATAAGGAATTTTAAGATAATATAAAAATAAAAGTTATAGCCGTTTGTGTGCAAAAAGTAAACCATTAATAAAGAGGTATGGCTGTTATACTACAGGGTGTCTGGGAAGATAAAGAAGAAAGTTGTGTTACACATGGGCTGATTTTGACAGATTATATCTAGAAATATATAAGGAATTAGGAAGTGATCAACACATGAAAGTTGTAGATATTTGAGTCTAGTTTTCAGAATATTTAACCATTTATCATTTAGAGTTGTGTGCAAAGAGTTATGATAATTCTACTAGAGGCTGTCCGCAAGGTTGAGAAATTATTCTCCGCGATCGCGAGGAGTAAATTTTGGGCTGGAAAAATTATTCACCGCGATCGCGAAGCATTTTTCGCGATCACGATGAGTAAATACTTGGGCAGAATGGTATTTTAGCATGTTTAGCTCATTTTTCTTCATTTCTTCAAAGCATGGACGATTTTTGGAGAGCTTCAAGAAGGGATTTCGTCATCTATGTTAAGGTAAGTTACTCCTACCCATTTCCAAGTTAAATACAAGATTATATCACGGAATTAGACCTGAAAATTGTTGGAAAGTTGAGATTTTTGGAAAAACCCTAGAAACTTGATAAATTAGATTTTACCACGAATTTGATTATGGAATTAGGAGTAAATTATATATTTGAGCTAGTGAAGCTATGGGTAGAATATATCTTCGAGAAATTTCGGAATCCAGGCATGTGGGCCCGAGGTCATTTTTGTCAACTTTTCGATCAGGGTTAAGAATTTTTATAAATTGGATTATAATGAGTACCTTAGCATATATTAATGGATTTACATAATTATTGGCTAGTTTTGAAGCGTTGTGCATCGATTCGAGTCTTCGGAAGGGCGTGGAATGCTTGTTATGGATCTTCGGAGTGAGGTGAGTCTCCTTTCTAACCTTGTAAGAGGAAATTGTCCCCATATGTGAAATAATTGATCATATGCTCCTATTTGTGGGGGCTACGTACGCACGAGGTGACGAGAGTCCGTGTGTAGCTACTATTATGCTATTGTCCGGGTAGTTAGGACCTAAAAGCATGTTATACTTGGATTATTTACGAACCCATTGATAGCTTGAATTACTTTAATAACTTTGAATTAGTAAATGTATTTCTAAAAGGATTAAACTTCATTTCTTAAAATTTGTTAAAGGAGAATTGGTTTTATTTGGATAAATATTCCCTGATAAGTTCTTAATTTACTGATTGAGCATGTATCATTATGTGTACCTACGTCACATGAATGATTCGTGAGCAGGGTATGTGTTTATTTATGGAACAAGCCGAACACCTCGATAGATTAAATCGATGCATCTATGGTTTGGGCCGTTCAACCCTCGGAAGTGCACAATTTACATTTCTGTTGGAGCGGGCCGTCGACCTCGGCATAATTTGCGCATGATATATATTATTTTCCTGAGAATTTTAAATGTGGATATTATATTTCATGGCGTAATGTAAATTGATTAGATAATGAAGAGTAAGCCTTGAAAATCCTTGATTATTTTTTTAAATTGTTTATCCATTTTCTAGCTTCGCGAATTAGAACTACTACATGTCAGCACTTGATTTTTTCCCTAAAACAAATTATTCCAAAAACTTCAAATAATTGATTTCTTTATTATTTTATATTTTTTTGTGAATCTTGTTGAATTTCGTGTTAATTGGTTGCATGATAATTCATGTTAAAAATACAAAAATATGCATTTTCATTGGGAATTTAATTTCACATTTTTAGTATTAATTACGTATTAATTTGCTTTAGAATAAAAGTTAAAGAAAATCACAAAAAATAGATCTTTGCACTTTTAATTGTTAACTGCTACATTTATCTTTTAAGTATAATTATAAGTAATTTTAGGAGTTGAATAGTTTAATCTCGAATTATATTAAGTATTGGTTTTAATTTTATAAAATCAGAAAAATGCAAGATAAAAATATAAAAATATACAGAATGGAAATGAAATACCAAAAAAAAGTGATCAGGCCATCAGCCTTGGGCTAAATTGAGCCGAAAACCCTTCAAAACACCCCAGGCCCAAACAAAATAACCTCAATCCAATCCCAAAATCTGGTCCATCATCAGGTTTGGTAATCATTGAAACAATGTAGTATTGTGGTCAAGCTACGTCAATTTAAGTTTAAAAATTAAAGAAAAAAAAATCTTGGCCATTCATCTAATCTCATCCAACAACTCTTAATTTATATTTATATATAAATGTCCATTTATCATAACCCTAACAAATTCATCTTCTTCTTCGTATTATTCATCTCAGCCGTCTCTGTCATAACTCCGCCTGACCTCTCCGTGCTCCGCCGCCGGAAATCGCCTCACAGCGGCGGCCGACATCCCTTTCAGTCCAAACTAACACAAAAAGACCCCCTTTCCTTCCTCTTTTCGACCCTGTCTTTAGTTTCCCTCAAAACCTTGCCTAGCTCCTCGAACAGTGACAATTCCTTCGCCGGAACCCTACCGCCGACGAACATCACCACTTCCAATGGCCACCAAAATAACACACCAGCTTCCTCTTTTCATCCTCTTTCCAAATATGCATATGGTATCCTTCAAATCCCGTCCAAAAGCAACAAATATTAAATCAAAGATTCTCCGGCCAAGATCCAAAGTACGCCAAATAGTCTCAAATTTACACCCTAGGTTCGCCTGACTATCCTCTACCCAACCCCCATACCCACTCACTTCAAATCTGCCTGGAGCTATTCAAATATCTATTTTAAATTTTTCTGGCCAAGAATTCTAATTCAATCTTTGTGATTTCGGACCGTAAAATCCCTAATCACATGTTTTCTTTTGAAAACATACGATTAGGGATGTTACTGTGACGACCCAAAGGGTCATCACTTATTTTATTAATCATTTCGAGCTTCTGAGGCTTTGAAAACCTCATTCCATGTTGTCTCGATTTACGTGCACGATCCGAGCATGTAGCCGGAAAGATTTTGTGATAGAAAATATGAATTCTATGAGAAATTTGGATAAAAATGATATTAATATTGATATGGTTGACTTCGGTCAACATTTTTGGTAAACGGATCCGGACCCGAGATTGGATGGTCCCGGGAGGTCCGTAGAAAAATATGGGACTTGGACATCCGTCCGGAGTCGAATTCGAGGCCTAGAGCCCAAGTTATGAATTTTTATGTGAAATTGTTTTTGATGTAATTATTAAAGGAAATAAATTAATTGACCTTGGTATCGGGCTCGTATTTTGGTTCCGACGCCCGGTACAAGTCTTAAATATTATATATGTGATTTCTGTAAAGTTTGGTGACATTTGGATGTCGTTTGAGATGTTTTGGACCTTGAGTTCCAAGTTAAGAAGTTTTGAAAATCAAAAGTATGAAAATCATGAGTTTGAGGCTTGATTTGATTAAAACGAAGTGATATTGGCGATATGATCGCACGAACAAGCCCATAATGTGTTTTTGAGGTTGTGTACATGTTTGGTTTGGAGCCCGGGGGGCTCGGGTAAAGATTTGATAGGCCGTTGGATGAAATTCTGAATTTTGAACTGCTGGTTTTTTTCACCCAGTTGTTGGCTTCGCAATTGCGAAGAATTTCTCGCAATTGCGAAGGGGACAGTGTAAGGCAAGGCTCGCAAATGCGAACCTTGATCGCAAATGCGAAGCCAGCCTTGTTCGCAAATGCGAACAATTGTTCGCATTTGCGAAGGTCCCCAGTGCTGCCTATGTTCGCAAATGCGAACAATAGTTCGCAAATGCGAACATTTCCCATACTGCCTTGGTTCGCAAATGCGAACCGTTGTTCGCAAATGCGAACACTCCATTATACAGCATGTGTTCGCAAATGCGAACATTTGTTCTCAAATACGAACATCCTTTTTGACTGCCAGTGTTCGCAAATGCGAACAAATGTTCGCAAATGCGAACTTCCCAGCCTTAGCTTATTTTTCAAACTCCAGAAATTGGTCGGGGTTCGCAATTGCGAACTCATGTTCGCAAATGCGAACACAGAGACCTGAAAACCACGAATTTCAGTCATTTCTTCACATTTTTCAAAACCAAAACACCCATTTGCGATTCTTCAAGGAGTTCTTCTTCATCAAAACGATTGTAAGTCACTTTTTACTTAATTCTTTCAATTCCTAACATCATTAAACATGTTTTTCATAAGAAATCAAAGATTTTCATGGTAAAATTCTTGTTTTTGTTAGAAAATAGGTTTTTCATAAATTAGGGAATTGGACCTCGAATTGAGGTCCGATTTTGAAACAAATTATATACATGAACTCGTGGGGGATGGGTAACCGGATTTTGGTCCTAACCCCGAATTCCGACCATGTGGGCCCGGAGTTGAAATTCACTATTCCGGGCAGAATGTTGTAAAAGTTGTATTTGGTCTTAAGAATTAGTTTGTTGAGTAGAATTGATGATATTAAATCAATTGTGTATAGATACGGTTGGATTGGAGCCGAATTGAAAGAAAAGACATTTCCACGGAGTGAATTGCTCATAAGCATTCGAGGTAAGTGTTTGTTCTATCCTAGCTTGAGGGAATAGGATTATGTGTTATGTGTTATGTGATCGAGTGCGGTGTATGGGCTGTGGTGACGAGCATCCATACACTGGCGTCTAGTATGACCGTGAGTCGATGGAAAATGATTATTTTGAGATATATATATATATATTACATATGAATTGTTATTGTTCTCCATTGTCGGGACTTGTTGTGAAGATAATTATTGATTGCCCTTGATGGGACGGTTTATGAATTACTGTTTCTTTCTTTGCCCTTAACTGTGAATGTTATTTGGGTGAGGAAGAGTGATAATGCACGAAGGGTGATGCCGTGCCATGTTTAGTTATTTATGCACGAAGGTTAATGCCGTGCCATGTTTATTTATTGATTATGCACGAAGGATCATGCCGTGCCCTGTCATTGAACCATGTACGAAGGATCATGCCGTACTATGGATGTGAGGATGAGAGTAAAAGCACGAAGGGTGATGCCGTGTACTTTATTTGTTTATTTGGTGAGGATGAGAGTAAAAGCACGAAGGGTGATGCCGTGCAACTCCTTGCTATTTCTTGAATTTATATTACTTGTGTTTACATTATACTTTGTTTTTCCTTGTGAATTTATTAACTCTGTAGTTAATTGTTGAATTCTTTAAGATATTCCTTATTGTGTTAATACTTGATTATTTCTTGTTATTTTGTGGTACACATATATATATTGAATTGCACAGGTTAATGTGAGTGTCTGGTCCTAGGCTTGTCACTACTTCGCCGGGATAGGCCAGGCACTTACCAGCACATGGGGTCGGTTGTGCTGATGCTACACTTCTGTGCGTTTTTGCACAGGTCCAGGTTACGATCAGGAGCAACAGCTGCAGTAAATAGATCGCGTGGGAGTTGATCATATTTGAGACCGAGGTAGCTTGCAGACGTCCGCAGGCCCGGCGTCTCTCTCTTTATTTATGTTATTAGCTGTAGTCTCTTTGTTCCGAGACAAACAGAATTATGTTATATTTCCTTCAGACTTTTATGTGTAGTATTCCATAGTAGTTCGTGAGTTGGTGACTCCACGTCTTGGGTAGAGGATTTCAGTATAATTTTCACTTTGTAATTAGTTATTTCTATTTCGATAAAGTATTCCGCATTTATTTAATTAAAAATTGTATTAAAAACAAGATAGTATGAATACAGTGGCTTGCCTAGCTACCACGAGTAGGCGCCATCACGATCCCGATGTTGGGGGAAAAATCCGGGTCGTGACAAGTTGGTATCGAGCTCTAGGTTACATAGGTCTCACCACTCACGAACAAGCTTAGTAGAGTTTGAGAGGTAGGTACGGAGACGTTTGTACTTGTCCTCCAAAGTCTATTGAGTTAGGAAAGAGTCTCTCATTTGTTCTTTCTTGTCGTGCGACTTGTTCCTCAAATACCGATTGAATTTCTATTCTGTCCTTTCGCAGATGGTAAGGACACGCGCTTCTTCGTCCGCTGACCAGCAGCCCGAGCCCCAGGCAGCTCCCGTGAGGGGCAGGGGCCAAGGCCGTATTAGAGGCTGTGGTAGGGGTAGAGCTCAGCCCCAGGCAGCTACTCCAGAGGTGGAGCCTCATATTGAGATTGACGAGGAGGTTCCGGTTCCAGCAGCTCCAGTGGGCCCAGCTCAGGTCCCAGGAGAGGCTTTATTTACCCCGGATCTCCGGGATGCCTTGGTCAGAATAGCGGGATTCATGGACAGCATTGCCAGAGCGGGTTTATTATCAGTTGCCCCAGCCACTTCTCAGGCTGGAGGAGGGGCCCAGACTCCTATTACTCATACCCCGGAGCCAGTAGCTCCTCAGCCTCAGGCACCAGTAATTCAGCCAGCTGTGGCCACTCAGTCAGGTACCACGGCTCATGCCGGTGATGGAGCGGCCATGACTTCTGATTCGTTATGGAGGCTTGATCGGTTCTCCAAGCTATTTACCACTACATTCAGTGGAGCCGCATCAGAGGATCCTCAGGACTTTTTATTCAGTTGCCATGAGATTCTCAAGACTATGGGGATCGTGGAGACAAACGGAGTTGACTTCTGTACCTTCAGACTTGCAGGATCCGCCAAGACTTGGTGGAGAGATTATTGCTTGACTCGACCAGCAGGGTCCCCAGCTTTATCATGGGACCGGTTTGCGGAACTATTTATGGAGAAGTTTCTCCCTGCTACTCAGAGGGATGTACTTCGGAGGCAGTTTGAGCGCCTCCATCAGGGTACTATGACAGTTACACAGTATGAGACGAGATTTATCGACTTGGCTCGTCATGCAGTGGTGATACTTCCCACGGAGCGGGAGAGGGTCCGCAGATTTATAGATGGGCTTAATCAGCCGATTAGACTCCAGATGGCTATGGGCGTGGGGAGTGACATATCATTTTACGGACCCCCAAATGCAAGCGATAAGAAAAAGAACATGTGATCCCCAAACATTGTAATCAAACAAAAACTCTTTTATTTTTTGATATTTTGGGAGTAAATGCCGTGAGGGAAAAAAATCACATGCTCACAGATGCCAGTCTTCCAGGCCTTTTCATTCCGCCCTTCAGGCTTCACAGGGTGGACCAGGTGATCTTGGTTTTCGGGGGCATTATTCAGACCAGCCTCCTATTAATGCTCAGCCTCTTCAGAGTGTTCGTGGAGGCCACTCAGGTCGTCAGGGCCAACAACCCTATCAGTCTACGAGTTGCTACGGTTGTGGTGACCCAGGTCATTTTATCAGGTATTGCCCTCGAGCAGCGGGCAACTCTCAGCAGCGGGGTCCTCGTCCTATGATTCGAGGCCCCAGCTGACCCTCAGCCTGCCCAGCCAGCCAGAGGCGGGGGTAGAGATTATAGAGGTGGAGGTCGAGACCGTAGAGGTGGAGACCGTCCGGCGAGAGGTAGAGGTCAGCCAGTTGATGGTCGTCCTAGAGACGCAGCTCAGAGGGGAGGTGCAGATCCCCGATTCTATGCTTTACCAGCCGGGCCAGAGGCAGAGGCATCAGATGCTGTGATTACAGGTACTATTCTTGTGTGTGGCAGAGGTGCTTCAGTATTATTTGACCCTGGATCTACTTATTCCTATGTGTCTTCCTACTTCGCACCGTATTTGGCTGTGCCCAGCTATGCTCTGGATATTCCAGTTTATGTGGCTACACCGGTGGGTGACTCCATTGTAGTCGATCGGGTGCATCGTTCGTGCGTAGTTATATTTGGGGGTCTTGAGACCCGTGTTGATCTGTTGCTCTTGGATATGGTAGATTTTGATGTCATATTGGGGATGGACTGGTTGTCCCCATACCATGCTATTCTTGATTGTCATGCTAAGATTGTCACCTTAGCCTTGCCAGAATCACCCCGATTAGAGTGGAAGGGTACCTCAAGCCACTCCGTTCGCACCGTTATTTCCTATGTTAAGGCTCGACGTATGGTCGAGAAGGGGTGTCTAGCTTATTTGGCTTATGTTCGTGATTCCAGCGCAGAAGTTCCTTCCATTGAGTCGGTCCCTATTGCACGGGAGTTTCCGGAGGTTTTTCCTTCAGACCTGCCGGGCATGCCACCCGACGGGGATATTGATTTCTGTATTGATCTGGCACTGGGCACTCAGCCCATCTCTATTCCACCCTATCGTATGGCCCCGCCGGAGTTAAAAGAGTTGAAGGATCAGTTGCAGGACCTTCTTGAGAAGGGTTTTATCAGGCCCAGTGTTTCCCCCTGGGGAGCACCTGTATTATTTGTAAAGAAGAAGGATGGCTCGATGCGGATGTGTATTGATTACCGGCAGTTAAACAAGGTGACTATAAAGAATAAGTATCCACTGCCGAGGATTGATGATTTGTTTGACCTGCTCCAGGGAGCGAGGGTATTTTCTAAGATAGACTTGAGGTCAGGCTACCATCAGCTGAAGATCAGGGCGGCTGACATTCCTAAGACGACCTTTCGCTCTAGATATGGGCATTATGAGTTCTTGGTCATGTCCTTCGGGTTGTCCAATGCCCCAGCAGCATTCATGGAGTTGATGAATCGGGTATTCAGGCCTTACTTAGATCTGTTCGTGATAGTCTTCATAGATGACATCCTGGTGTACTCCCGCAGCCAGGAAGAGCACGAGCCAGCACCTCAGAGTGGTTCTTCAGACTCTGAAAGATAACCAGCTATATGCCAAATTTTCTAAATGTGAGTTCTGGCTGAGTTCGGTAGCATTTCTGGGTCACATTGTATCAGTGAAAGGTATTCAGGTAGACCCAAAGAAGATTGAGGCAGTCCAGAATTGGCCTCGACCAGCTTCAGTGATCGAGATCCGGAGTTTCTTGGGATTAGCAGGTTACTACCGTCGTTTTGTAGAGGGGTTTTCTTCTATTGCAGCCCCGATGACCAGGTTGACCCAGAAGGGTGTCCAGTTCCAGTGGTCAGAGGAGTGTGAGGCGAGCTTTCAAAAGCTCAAGACAGCCTTGACCACCGCACCAGTGTTGATACTACCTACAGGTACAGGGCCTTATACAGTTTATTGTGACGCATCTCGTACATGGCTCGGAGCGGTATTGATGCAGGATGGTAAGGTTATCGCTTATGCTTCGAGGCAATTAAAGATACATGAGAAGAATTATCCAGTTCATGATATTGAGTTAGCAGCAGTGGTTCATGCCTTAAAGATCTGGAGGCATTATCTATATGGTGTGACATGTGAGGTGTACACCGATCACAAAAGCCTACAGTACTTGTTCAAGCAGAAGGAGTTGAATCTACGACAGCGGAGATGGTTAGAGTTGCTAAAAGACTATGATGTTACTATATTATATCACCCAGGTAAGGCCAATGTGGTGGCCGATGCATTGAGTAGAAAGTATGCCGGCATGGGTAGTCTTGCATATATTCCGGTCAATCAGAGACCATTAGCTCTAGATGTCCAGGCCTTAGCCAACCGGTTCGTGAGATTAGACATTTCTGAGCCTAGCAGAGTGTTAGCCTGCACGGTCACTCGTTCTTCTTTATTAGAGCGTATCCGTGAGAGGCAATTTGATGATCCTCATTTGCGTGAGTTGAGAGATACAGTACAGCGGGGAGGTGCCACACAGGTAAATCTAGATGATGATGGGGTATTGAAATTGCAGGGTCGAGTTTGTGTGCCCAATGTCGAAGGAATTCGAGAGTTGATCTTAGCAGAGGCCCACAGTTCGCGGTATTCTATTCACCCAGGTGCCGCGAAGATGTACCAGGACTTACGGCAACACTATTGGTGGCGCGGAATGAAGAAAGATATCGTTGCGTATGTCGCTCGGTGTCTAAATTGTCAGCAGGTGAAATATGAGCACCAGAGACCTGGTGGTGTATTCCGGAGGATTGAAATTCCCGAGTGGAAATGGGAGCGGATCACTATGGACTTCGTTACTGGACTTCCTTTGACTCGGAGAAAATTTGATGCTATTTGGGTCATTGTTGATAGAGTGACCAAATCAGCACACTTTATTCCAGTATCTGTCTCCTACTCGTCGGAGAGGTTAGCGGAGGTTTACATTAGGGAGATTGTTCATCTCCATGGGGTGCCAGTATCTATTATCTCTGATCGGGGAACGCAGTTTACCTCGCGGTTCTGGAGAGCGGTCCAGCGGGAGTTAGGCACCCAGGTTCAGTTGAGTACATCTTTTCATCCTCAGACATATGGTCAGTCCGAGAGGACTATTTAGATTCTAGAGGACATGCTTCGAGCCTGTGTCATTGATTTTGGAGGCTCGTAGGACCAGTTTCTGCCATTAGCAGAGTTCGCCTACAATAACAGCTACCAGACCAGCATCCAGATGGCCCCGTATGAGGCGTTGTATGGTAGGCGATGTCGATCTCCAGTCGGATGGTTTGAGCTGGAGAGGCTCGGTTGTTGGGTACAGACTTAGTTCGAGAGGCCTTGGATAAGGTCAAGACTATTCAGGAGAGATTGCGTTCAGCTCAGTCCAAGCGGAAGACTTATGCGGATCGTAAGGTTCGAGATGTAGATTTCATGGTTGGTGAACGAGTATTGCTCCGAGTATCGCCTATGAAGGGCGTGATGAGGTTCGGAAAGAAGGGCAAGCTCAGCCCTAGGTATATTGGTCCATTTGAGATTCTAGACAGAGTGGGAGGGTGGCTTACAGATTAGCTTTGCCGCCTAGCTTATCAGCCGTGCATCCAGTTTTTCACGTATCTATGCTTCGGAGATACCACGGCGATCCCACACATGTGTTAGACTTCAGTACTGTCCAGTTGGACAATGATCTATCTTACGAGGAGGAGCCGGTGGCTATTCTAGACCGGCAGGTTCGACAGTCGAGGTCGAAGAGTTATCCTTCTGTGCGTGTTCAGTGGAGAGGTCAGCCTCCTGAGGCATCGACCTGGGAGTCCGAGTCTGATATGCGGAGCCGCTACCCACATTTGTTTCCTGACTAAGGTACTTCTTTCTTTTGTCCGTTCGAGGACGAACGGTTGTTTTAGAGGTGGAGATTGTGACGACCCAAAGGGTCATCACTTATTTTATTAATCATTTCGAGCTTCTGAGGCTTTGAAAACCTCATTCCATGTTGCCTCGATTTACGTGCACGATCCGAGCATGTAGCCGGAAAGATTTTGTGATAGAAAATATGAATTCTATGAGAAATTTGGATAAAAATGATATTAATATTGATATGGTTGACTTCGGTCAACATTTTTGGTAAACGGATCCGGACCGAGATTGGATGGTCCCGGAGGTCCGTAGAAAAATATGGGACTTGGACATGCGTCCGGAGTCGAATTCTAAGGCCTAGAGCCCAAGTTATGAATTTTTATGTGAAATTGTTTTTGATGTAATTATTAAAGGAAATAAATTAATTGACCTTGGTATCGGGCTCGTATTTTGGTTCCGACGCCCGGTACAAGTCTTAAATATTATATATGTGATTTTCTGTAAAGTTTGGTGACATTTGGATGTCGTTTGAGATGTTTTGGACCTTGAGTTCCAAGTTAAGAAGTTTTGAAAATCAAAAGTATGAAAATCATGAGTTTGAGGCTTGATTTGATTAAAACGAAGTGATATTGGCGATATGATCGCACGAACAAGCCCATAATGTGTTTTTGAGGTTGTGTACATGTTTGGTTTGGAGCCCGGGGGGCTCGGGGAAAGATTTGATAGGCCGTTGGATGAAATTCTGAATTTTGAACTGCTGGTTTTTTTCACCTAGCTGTTGGCTTCGCAATTGCGAAGAATTTCTCGCAATTGCGAAGGGGACAGTGTAAGGCAAGGCTCGCAAATGCGAACCTTGATCGCAAATGCGAAGCCAGCCTTGTTCGCAAATGCGAACAATTGTTCGCATTTGCGAAGGTCCCCAGTGCTGCCTATGTTCGCAAATGCGAACAATAGTTCGCAAATGCGAACAATAGTTCGCAAATGCGAACATTTCCCATACTGCCTTGGTTCGCAAATGCGAACCATTGTTCGCAAATGCGAACACTGCCTTATACAGCATGTGTTCGCAAATGCGAACATTTGTTCGCAAATGCGAACATCCCTTTGACTGCCAGTGTTCGCAAATGCGAACAAATGTTCGCAAATGCGAACTTCCCAGCCTTAGCTTATTTTTCAAACTCCAGAATATGTTCGCAAATGCGAACACAGAGACCTGAAAACCACGAATTTCAGTCATTTCTTCACATTTTTCAAAACCAAAACACCCATTTGCGATTCTTCAAGGAGTTCTTCTTCATCAAAACGATTGTAAGTCACTTTTTACTTAATTCTTTCAATTCCTAACATCATTAAACATGTTTTTCATAAGAAATCAAAGATTTTCATGGTAAAATTCTTGTTTTTGTTAGAAAATAGGTTTTTCATAAATTGGGGAATTGGACCTCGAATTGAGGTCCGATTTTGAAACAAATTATATACATGAACTCGTGGGGGGATGGGTAACCGGATTTTGGTCCTAACCCCGAATTCGGACCATGTGGGCCCGGGGTTGAAATTCACTATTCCGGGCAGAATGTTGTAAAAGTTGTATTTGGTCTTAAGAATTAGTTTGTTGAGTAGAATTGATGATATTAAATCAATTGTGTATAGATACGGTTGGATTGGAGCCAAATTGAAAGAAAAGACATTTCCACGGAGTGAATTGCTCATAAGCATTCAAGGTAAGTGTTTGTTCTA
This sequence comes from Nicotiana noctiflora, assembly GCA_032618575.1. Taxonomy (NCBI): domain Eukaryota; kingdom Viridiplantae; phylum Streptophyta; class Magnoliopsida; order Solanales; family Solanaceae; genus Nicotiana; species Nicotiana noctiflora. Next base: position 52,700 of record JASVEL010005040.1, read on the forward strand.
TCCTAGCTTGAGGGAATAAGATTATGTGTTATGTGTTATGTGATCGAGTGCGGTGTATGGGCTGTGGTGACGAGCATCCATACACTGGCGTCTAGTATGACCTTGAGTCGATGGAAAATGATTATTTTGAGATATATATATATATATATATATTACATATGAATTGTTATTGTTCTCCCTTGTCGGCACTTGTTGTGATGATAATTATTGATTGCCCTTGATGGGACGGTTTATGAATTACTGTTTCTTTCTTTGCCCTTAACCGTGATTGTTATTTGGGTGAGGAAGAGTGATAATGCACGAAGGGTGATGCCGTGCCATGTTTATTTATTTATGCACGAAGGTTAATGCCGTGCCATGTTTATTTATTGATTATGCACGAAGGATCATGCCGTGCTCTGTTATTGAACCATGTACGAAGGATCATGCCGTACTATGGATGTGAGGATGAGAGTAAAAGCACGAACGGTGATGCCGTGTACTTTATTTGTTTATTTGGTGAGGATGAGAGTAAAAGCACGAAGGGTGATGCCGTGCAACTGCTTGCTATTTCTTGAATTGATATTACTTGTGTTTACATTATACTTTGTTTTTCCTTGTGAATTTATTAACCGTGATTAATTGTTGAATTCTTTGAAGATACTCCTTATTGTGTTATTACTTGATTATTTCTTGTTATTTTGTGGTACACATATATATATTGAATTGCACGGGTTTATGTGAGTGTCTGGTCCTAGGCTTGTCACTACTTCGCCGGGATAGGCCAGGCACTTACCAGCACATGGGGTCGGTTGTGCTGATACTACACTTCGTGCGTTTTTGCACAGGTCCAGGTTACGATCAGGAGCAGCAGCAGTAAATCGATTGCGTGGGAGTTGATCATATTTGAGACCGAGGTAGCTTGCAGACGTCCGCAGGCCCGGCGTCTCTCTCTTTATTTATGTTATTAGCTGTAGTCTCTTTGTTCCGAGACAAACAGAATTATGTTATATTTCTTTCAGACTTTTATGTGTAGCATTCCATAGTAGTTCGTGAGTTGGTGACTCCACGTCTTGGGTAGAGGATTTCAGTATGATTTTCACTTTGTAATTAGTTATTTCTATTTCGATAAAGTATTCCGCATTTATTTAATTAAAAATTGTATTAAAAACAGGATAGTATGAATACAGTGGCTTGCCTAGCTACCACGAGTAGGCGCCATCACGATCCCGATGTTGTGGGAAAAATCCGGGTCGTGACAGTTACGTGTCAGGGACCTTGAAAGATTCTGACAAAAATGGACGGCTGGAGTCTTCTTTGCATCTGTAAGTTCTATCCCTTATGAAAATCCATAAAAAACGGCGGGTGGAGGGAACCAAAGACGTTGACGATCGATTCCTTCAAAGGGAGCTGTTGCCAACAAAGTCTTTTTATAAATCTGTTTTGGTTAGATTTAATTTGTTTAATTTCTATTTTTTTTCTTTGATTCTGATTTGATTTGATTAGTGAATAGTTCAAGTATTAAATGATTCATGTTAGTTATCAGTTTAATTAGGGTTTGATTGCAAGTAATTTGATTTAGTAATATAGATTTTTTTTTAATTTCTATTCAGGTTTTTCAAAATTCGATTAGGACATTTTTGTTGGTTAATCTTGAAAATAAATTAGTTTAATTCATTTTTAATTAATAGATTAAGGACGTTAATTGTTCATGCCTGTGGTAGTTAAAAGTAGAATTTAGTTTAAATTGTTTTAAATTTCTTATTTCTGATTTTTTGTTTTGATATGATTTCGGATTATTTGTTTCAATTGTAAATTTGTTATAGCTGAGTTAAAATGGGTTAATCATAGTCAGTCTTAACTAAAAAAAAGAATTGGGGTTTAATTGATGGGGTTGGGTTTGGGTAGCAAATCTTGGATGTTTTAAGGTTATTTTGGGAAGGGAAAAGGGATTTTTAATCAAATTTGGTAATTCTTGAAATGAAGTAAGGGTATTATAGGAATTGTAATGGGTATAGGACCTTCTAGATTGAGCTTTAGTATAGGTTTCAATAAAATAGGCATAGTTAATTGTATAACAAGTTAGAAAATAAGGGGTAAAAAATAAAAATACAATAGGAGTAAGGAGTGAAATGAAAATATGAAATTATACCCTAAATTGGCCTATAAATAGGCATTCATTTGCCTTGTTTCACAAGTTTTTGCATCAAAATTTTCCCTCCCCAATTTCTTCTCCAAACTTCATATTTGATTTGAAATTCAAACCCAAAAAATTCAAAAACAATACAAAATCCGTGAAAAACCAAAAAAAAGGGAGATCACTGTTACATTGATTTGTAGATGAAAATATAGTTATATTGCTAGTTCTATTCCATACTAGGACTATTCCGAATTTCTAAAATATTAGTGTTCATTTGGAGCAATCGTTTCGATTTTGTTTGGTTTTGAGCTTTTCTTTCATAATTGAGTTGGTTCTGGGTTGGTTGATTGCTGTGCTTAGCTATTGTTGCTGATCCTCTCTTCTTCTTCTTATTCTTCTTCTTCTTCTTCTTCTTACATTTCCTATATCCAGGTACATATTCTGAGACTATCTGATGTGGCTTCATCTGTTGGAAAATTGAAATAAAATTGAGGTTGTTGCTTTGCTGTGAGAGTGCAATTTTTAGTGATTTTGCTATGTTTTGATAATGTAATTAAACTTGGACTATTTCAAAACCCATGACTGTTACTTCATGTATTCGATTAGGAAGTAGCTTAGTAGCGAATCAATATTGCTATCTCATGTATAATATTTTTGACTTGCTGGAATTGAATCAGTTTAGTATAGGTTAATATGAAATTGTAGGTTAATCATGATTACATTTAGTATTGCTTGAAGTTAATGTATAATGTTTACCAATGTTACATAAGTCTGAGTATGATATAGTCATTGTGTTTGTGTGAATTGACATGACTACTAGCAATTAAGTAACTATTGAAGTTTAAAATGGAATGAGTGGACAATAATCATCATTGCGTGAGTAATAACTGTAAACTCGTCCAAGTTCGATATCCTATAGGCACAAAATTTTAATTGATCCCGCAGATTTAGTTTGTTTGTGTTCAATTACAATTGTGGATAATAGAAATTCACTCATGTATATAATAGATCAGTTTAATTGAAATGCAGGTGATTTTAATAATTGAGTATTTAGCTTAAATGTGTTAACCAGGCCCAACGTTTGGCTCAATAGGCAGTCCTAAATCTAATTGAATATCTTTCACATTCCTTAAGGCGTATCACAATCCTATACTAAATATTAACTCATAAATTGAGCACTAATTGACATGTGAGTATGTGTATTAGTTTAATTTGGTTCGTAACATTTGGACTCTCAAAACTGACCCAATGCATACCATTGAATGCTTACATAATTATGTGGCTTCATTCTAGAATTGGGCCCATTTTGAGCCCAAAGGTTGGCTGTTTCATGGACATAGGCTGCCCAACTCATGTGATTGAATTGCCTTCTGTTTGGGCCAGCTTTAGGCCCAAAAATGCTAGAAGGCGAACCTCCCCCCCTTAAAATAACATTAGGAATAGGGGAAATTAAATCGCAAATGTAAATTTAGATTTCGAATTAGGTAGCGGATTCAAGCTAAAAGGGTCTTCCCTTTTGTTTGAATTCGAACTTGAATTCAAGGCTCGAATTTATAATTGTAAGTTAATTGGCCTTTTAGAGACAAATAACAAATAAAAAATTTAGTTTGCTTTAGGTTGTCCTTCTAATATAATGAGATGAGCCTCGCTAAAAAAAACTCATAAATTGCGGGGCCCTAATTAACTACTTAATTAAAATACTTAGATATTCGGGACGGACCGTTTAGCAAATTTCACAGCCCTCCCAAAAAGATAACAACACATTAGTCTCTTTAGACACGATTTTAAGTAATCTTACCTTCCTAATACGGGGTAGCATTTCATGCGATCCAAATCCAAATCAGAAAACGTTGAATAAGAATATGTTGAGGATCCGGGTTCATTTCATGTGAAGTGATCCGAAAGCACGTTCTTAAACGACGTTCATTTGCTTACATAAAATAATAATTGACAACAACGATAAATAACTTTGAAATTGCACTGTAGGCTTACCATGTATTAAAACCAAATATTTTAGCCAAATATAGCAGTTAAGCGACCGTGCTAGAATCATGGAACTCGGGAGTGCCTAATCCCTTCGCCCGGGTTAACAAAATTCCTTACCCGGATTTCTAGTTCGCGACTGTAATAAAGAGTCAAACCCTTTCCTCGATTCGAGATTCAAACCGGTGACTTTGGACATCATAAATCTCCCAAGTGGCAACTCTAAATCTCTTAATAAACGAATCCTGTTTTGATTGTCCTTTAATTGGAATAACTCCTTTTATTATATCCTTCACGAAGTGTAGTAAGTTCGGCAAAAGGGAGGTGTGACAACTCTGTCAACTGTGCTGGGGAAAAGAACCCAGAATTTTGGTTGAGAGTTCAAGAATTTGAGCTCAGTAAAATTGTTATAAGTGGCCTTATTTGATTTTGATACATGTTAGATGCCTTACGTGTTAAATGTTTTACCGCTTTAATATTTGTTGGAATTGTATATAAACTATCGTGAATCCCTCCCACTTTCTGAGTCCCCTACATTATGGAGAAGGGTGCACTACATGTAGCTTATCTTCTATTAGAGTCTTTTTCCCAATTTAGAATGAAGTTTGGATAAGTTGCAAAGTCAGCGGAGCTTCTGTATCCCCGGTACGTTGCCTCCCCCTCGGCCTGAGTTGTCCGCTCGGGTAAGCCAGGTCTAGACCAATAAAACTAGGTGTTAAACCTAGAAGAATAATAAATTCATGTCGGGTCCCTAGTAGGACACTTGTTTGCATTACGTGCATTTTGACTTAGGGGACTTAACACAGGGGTTGGGTCCGTCTAGGACAGGTGACCCGAATTGAAATGACCATCTTGATGCAACTTACGTGCTACTTGGATTTATATGCTCGGCTCTGCATGTTGACCGGCTTATTTACAATGAGTGAAAAATTGTGAAAAAATAGCAGTGTTAGGATTAAGGGAGGATAACCAATTATTATGAAAAAACCAAATGCCTAGTTAGTACCGAAATGCTGCCGGATTTTTGAAAAAATGAACAATGAAAAAAAATAGAAAAAGAGAAAATATTTGAAAAGAATAATAGAAATAAAATCATTGGTTCAAAAATAGTTTTGATTTTGGCCAATCAGCCCGAACATTGCTGGTTTGATTCTCACCGGATGTGAGATACGTAGGCAACCCTCATCGGGTCCAACCATCCTTTTTTGCAAAAATAGCCAAAAATGTCAAAAAAATTAATTTTTGTTATAAATAAGTCGGGTGATGCCATTCTTATTGAAAATAAGTCGAATGTCCCTCAGAAGGACGTCGGAAGGCCACTTTTGCAAGAACAGCCACCCTGAGTCATTTTTTAAACAAATTACGAGCATGGCCTTAAAATCACCCTTTCGGAAGTGCTAAAGGGCCGTATCCGCAAAATCAAGTTTTTTTATCTCGATAAAAATCTTACAAAAAATAGCCACCTTGTTAAATAAGCCATTACATGGCCAGTTTTTACTAAAATAATCACAATCGACATTAAAACTTTATCAGTCTTGCGTTGGCCTATGGCGATGCTGAGTGATGCCCTACGGGCCCCAAGATGTAAAATTTTGATGTATTTTTAATCGTCGAGTGTGTAGCTTCTTAAACAAAAATTTTGCAAAATAGCCACTTTTTCCTTTTAATCATTAAATTCCTTTAAACTAATGTGCATGATGAATCCAAACGACATCAAAACCTTCCCAGTCCTGAGTGGAAACTGTCACGCCCCAAATTCGAGGGACATGACCGGCATTTGACCGGGTATCCCCAGTCAAGGGGACCTGGGTACCTTTCCTATACCACGTGTTATCCCTCATTCTCATTACCTAATAACCAAGCTATTTATAGGATATGAACTCCATTAACTAAATTTTTATAAACATAACAATAATAATTTCCATTAGAAACTTCATTCACCATAATAAAGGTATTCCAATTTTTATACAACATTGCCACACATAAATATTTTTCTTTTAAATTACCATGCCCGATACTACCCATGACCTGTCTACAGAGCCTCTAGATACAATTAAAGAATAATATAGAAATGCCGGCAACAAGGCTGCGGCTATACCTTATACACATCAAATAAGATCCCAAAATAGAAAGTGGCGTGAGCCACATAGGGCCCCGAATGGAAAGGGGCTCGCCGAATCAGCTGACGGTAAGTGATGAGGAGCTACGGTCGGTTGACTGGATTACCTACTATGGATCCACCTACAATCATAAACGAATGTAGCGCCCCCAACGAAAGGGACGTCAGTATATTGGAATTGTACTGGTATGTATGAACAAACTTTGTCCCAAGTAAACTCAAGCCATAGACAAGTAAGTCATGATAATAGAAACAACCAACAAATACGTAAAGGAATAACAAGACAATCCAAACAAATTTTCAACACTTAACTTTGTTTCAAGTAGTCCTCAACCCATATACAAGTAGAAAGCAACAATAGAAGCAACAATTCAATGGCGATTTCGATTGCTTTCCACCCTTATTACCTCGGCCACCCTTATTATCTCGGCCACCCTTATCACCACAACCCACACCTTATTACTTCGTGTGGCGGCACGCAACCCGATCCCATCGTACAGTTACAATTCACAAACAGCACAACAACCATCAACAATTCACAAAGATCAACAACAACACTTCTTAAGAACAACCACAACAATTTACTAGTTTACATAACCATCAATACCATTTTCATTCATTTTCAACAATTCATATGCAATTTATGTCACCACAATAATTTCCCACAACAATCCAAATATGTTATTACCGCAGTTGTTTCAATTGCATCGTCTATGATTTTCCTTTCATCATTTGTTTCTCAACTCTTACCATATAACATTTTTACACTCATGCATTTAATTTATTGTCAATTACTTTAAACCATTAAACCACAAATACTCAATCAAACCAATCAACACCCAACAAACCAAGCACAATAATTTTACAACAATCCACATAGATATCACACACAAAGTATTCGTATACAAAACAAGGTAATTTTACAAAGATCAAAGTTAGCCATACATACCTCGATTGAGCTTTCCTTAAGTTATTACAACACTCCAAAAACTCTAGCAATTCCAATCTACTATGATACATAACAAAACTAAACACATATTAGAAAGATATTCATGAAACTAGCTCATTTGAACATTTTATCAAACACTAGTTGAGCATCTTGATTTCGAATCCCCTTTTCGAGACTTCTTTCATTCCCTAACTGAATCTTTACTTATTTATGTTAAACAATCTTCTCACAACCTAATTTGTACATGCATGTATACACAACACTAAAATACCCAAGAATCATACCTCAATAACCCATCTTATACTCTAAACTCGAAATTGAAACCTAGGGCATAGAATCTTACCTCTTAGATGAAGAACTTGTGATTGGGTTCTTCAATTCTTGAATGTTGACGCAAGATTTTGATGGTTTAGATGTTGGGTTCCTCCTTTTCTCTCTAAAATACTCTCACATTTCTTTAAAATCATTAGAAAATGACCCCAAATAAAGCCCCAAGGGTTATATATCGAAATGGGGCCGGTTTATGAAAAAAAAAAACCCTGCAATGTCAATTCAACTATAGCATAATGCACCGCAGAATGGACATGCGGGCTGTAGAATGCACCGTAAAATTGGTGGCCAAAAATGAGCTACACTGGTTCAATCTGCGGTCAAAATGTGGACTGCAGAACGAAAATGCGGACCGCAGAGTAAAAATGCGGATCGCAGATTTGACCTGACACGGGATGGCTTTTTCCAGCCTTTGGTAATTTGATCATAACTTTGTGTAGGAATGTCCAAATGACGAACGGTTTCAAGCGTTGGAAAGTACACTCAAAGGGATTGCATTTGATATGCTATTCACCACATAAAAACTTATACATAATTATATATGCTCCTTTGAAGTGGAGCCTTGTGCGAATCTATTTGGAATTTCAGCCTATTTCGAAAATTTTCCCATTTGGAGTACACCTAGGCTTTCAATTGGACATCACATCACTTACCATAAGACTTATACTCATATTTACCAAGTCTAATTGATGTCCACCATGTTATTAGTATATAAAAATATTATAATAAGCCTGTGTGACACTACAAGATCCTAACTTAGTGAAATTTTTCGGGGCCTTACATTCTCCCCCCCTAGGATCATTCGTCCTCGAATGAGGAGTAGAGTCTTCCTAAAATACATTAACATCACCCATCTCTTTTCTAACCTACCTCCAGTCTCTAAATTTTCACTAACTCCCAAATTTTTCAGAAATTTCGGCAGAGTTTGCTTTGTTACTAGGCGTATCCACTTGCCAGAGAATCACCAAATTCGTCTCAACAACACATACACAATTATACATAGCACCACAATGTATATATCCACAATCCTAATCCTAGTATTACAAGCACTACATTAACATATGGATACCAGAACATGGACTGCACAGTTTTATACCAAAATACCTATATGGTACATTCCTAGTCAAAACTAACTGGTATTCATTCAAACAAAAATACTTTCCTTCCACGACACATTTATCCTTCCAGACGACATTATCGACTTACAAGAATTGTCATGACACCTTCTCAAAAATAATATCAACTCCCAAACATACATAACAAGGATGATAGATAAACATCTTGCATGAGATAACTATCCACTGACTTTACCTTTTGATAACTTCCACTGTACAATTTACACTCCACTGGATATTGCAATTCATGATAACAACAATAACCCACAATTCCATAACTTGGCATCATACCATTAAGGATGTCAGTTCATAGTAAACAAACAATCATGTGTTCATAGTAGTCCTTACCAGCCATTAATGTAATCGCAAAGGTGTTCATCAACAAGAATATAATTTCATTTCAATCAACAGTCCATATGAAGTCAAGCCATCATGAGTCTTGCTAGTAGTGCATCATATAGGATATTACAATGATTATATAGTTCAATCAAGTCATACCCACATTTTTTTCATCACTATCTTCTTAGACATAAGCATATGGAAACACAAAGTACATGAGGAACAAGTTACGGGAAATATCATACACCTATTGCAACCTAATGTGTAATACAGTCATGTTACCTTTATTATCAACTCACATAACATTTTCAGGGGTACACTCACACTAAACCCTTGATGACCCTTAATAATTACCCTAAGATGTGATACCATAAACTGACCATAACATTATCTATCCAATATATATGTGATCGCACTATGAAGCTTTGTCTTTGACTTGTCTGAACTTACAATACCCAATGGATATAATACAACGAGGAACAACAGTGTTCACGATCAGGCTGGAGTTCTTCAAGAATCCATTAATGCACTAAGTAGAGTACTTTATGAGGTCGTATATTAAGAGACACAAAATGTTACTACTAATAATACTGACATGGTTAATCACTATGACTACCTCAATTAATACACAAATGAGGCATAGGAGTAAGTAGCACATGGGATATTGGAATCATTAAGGAGGAATACTCAAGTACATGAACAACTTATTTTCTAGAGTGTAGGGAAAATCCGTCGACCCCGAATAGAAATACTTTGGCACCTTGAATGTGATATGGGATTCAAAATACATGAAGTTAAATTACACTCTTAACATTACTTGATGCACAAAATCTACGCACAAGCCTATAAGGGTGAAAATAATTGAACGCTTATAAGATTACCATATTCTAGACAACTTAACACTTCTTGGTAATTGATTATATATGTGAAAACTAAAAATTACGACCATTTTTCTTTCAAATCAACATTTTCATGATATGTACTAAAATCTGAAGTCATCTAATCTCAACCTTTCATGAGTGAAACTCAATAGCTAGGAAATCTTGATATTGGGACAAAATCATGAATTGGTTAGATGGTTCTAATAGTTAAAACGACGCTCTGGGGAGAAGGAAAATAACACTCATACCCAGCCAAGAAGGTGAGATACCAAGGGTAGTAAAACTCTCTGCACATGACAATGACATAGTCCATGATTCTAGAAATTCAAGGTGTAAAGAAAACCAAACTCAATGAGACAGTGCACAATAATCACTGAAGGTTTGCAGATATTCATGATGAGATCTCCATAGGTTTTGACTTGAGAAAGGAAGTGTCATAGTGATACATAGAAGGGCATGTTCTCTTATGTTGTCGTACAAGTGCAGGGAACTAGCATAATAAATTCACTAAACAAGGAATAAATTTAACACATTATGGAGACATTAAGAGAAAATAATCATTGGTTATAAGTTGGACACACTTCTACTATATTAACTCCCCTCTGCAATACATGACCATACCACGAGAAACCACAATACTAGGACAGAGTGAGCTACTTACTACGAGATGTCCCAAGTGGGCACAAAAACCATGGCGACACAAGATATCTACGATGGGATGTGAGGATCTCAATTTTTTAGAGAGACTTTATACACACGGTGACCATTTCGATTGATATGCACTCATATTATAGGCACTGAGATGTGCATATATGTTACTAGACAGTGAAAAGGTTTCATGATGATACTCATAAGAGAGTAGATTGGTTGATCAAGCCATATAAGCCACACACAACTAAGTAAAAGAGTGACTCGAGAAGGATCACAAATCTTGGATACTTTGCATGGAACTTGACACCACATGTACAAACTTTACGATGGTGCATGTATAGGCACAAGTGAGCAGATGTTGTCCATTTAAATAAAATGTTTCTGTAAGAAATTCATCGGGAATAGTCCTTTGTTGAGAATTTAGAAAAAGCAAGTGGGAAGTATCAATAGTGCTATAACCCAATTCTGGAACATAATTATAGAGCTCAATTCCATAGTAGGTTGTAAATACTAGTATTGTGTTCGGGAGACTTTGTAAATAATACGTCTCATTCAAAGAGCAGGTGCATGAAATGTTTTGTAATTCAGATTCTTTTTAAGAACAAATCCATGCAAGGACATGTCACGCCCCAAATCGGGGGACATGACCGGCGCATGACCAGGTAGCCCCAATCAAGCGGACCTGGGTGCCTTTCCAAACCCACACGTTACCCCTGTATTGTTCGTTACTTATAAACCAAAGAATTTACAAACTTATAACTGAAATCACACTTTTAACAAACATAACAACATGTTTAACTTCTTAACAAGTTTACAATTTACAACACCCGAAATATATTTACATAAGACCATAATCTTACAGTTTACTGTCTACGGAGCCTCTAGGATACAAAGGATGATACAATACTTGCCGGTAACAAGGCTTCGGCTATACCTTACACAAAAATCAAAATAAAATCTAAAATAGAAGTGTCATGGGCCACGCAGGGCCCCGAGAGGAAAGGGGCTCACCAAAACCGCCAGTGGAAGGTAAAGAATGCTACTACCGATGAACTGAAGTGCCTGCTACGGATCCACCTACAATCATAACATGAATGTAGCATCCCCGGCAAAAGGGACGTCAATACACTGGAATTGTACTGGTATGTAAGGACAAGCTTTGTACCAAGTAAACTCAAGCCATAAACAATTAAACCGTAATAATAGGACAACCAACAGATACACCAAGAAATAACCAATAGAGCCAATCACGTTCCCACAATTACTTTGTTTCAAGAAATCCTAAGCCCATGTACAATTAGAGATCAACAAGGAAGGTAACAACCAAACATACATGAAAAGCACAATCAAGTCAAACAAAGGGGTAATCAGTGCCCCACAGGTTGCAAACTCTCATGTTGTCTCCTTTTACAATTTCACATCAATGATTTCACAATTGTATTCATATCAATTTCAGTGGCGATTTCGATCACTTTCCACCCTTATTACCTCGGCCACCCTTATTACCTCGGTCACCCTTATCACCCTAACCCACACCTTATTACTTCGTGTTGCGGCGCGTAACCTGGTCTCACCGTACAGTTTCCAATCACAACAATCACAAACAACAAACAAGAGCACTACACAAGATCACAAACAAGGGCAATAAGAGAATTACAAATTGGTTCATGTTTTCAAATACTTTTCTAGTCAGTATCACAACAAAGTTACAATGCTTCCATATCCGGGAGTATCCATACCATTATGTTCAATAGTTCATCACAATTCGAGTTGTTGCATTATTTTCCCACAAGAAGCCAAGTATTCCATCGCTACAATTGTTCTCAATTTCTTTACCAATTATGATTTCCCTTTTCATCATTCGGTTCACATCTCAATCCACACAACACATAGTTCGACCAATTGAACACCCAACAACTAAATCAAAGAATTACACAACAATTTCTCGAAATTGTCACATACCAAGTGAATTGTACATATAAAGGCGATTTCACAAGGATCAAAGTTATCCATACATACCGGGAGTCGAATTTACTTCCTTCAATCTCCTACTTTAAGTTCACCCAAGTTATCCTATGTTGCCAACTTCCGTTTTGCAAACTCTTACTCCTACCCACTCCTTTTTACTAAATTTATAGTTCAAAGAACATGCATGAGTGTTAAATTATATTTTCAAAAGCTAATGCATGAAAATATTCCTTTCCCTTGACAACTGAAAATTAAAAAAAAAATGGCTAAGGCTTTTACCTTTAAAGATTGGAAAAGATGACGCTTGCCCTAGGATCTTCCGGACCAAGCGATTAGAAATGATCTTTGAAGATTGTTAGGTTCCTCTCTCAAGAATCTCTCTTTCCTCTCTCTTGTTTTGGTAAGAAAATATGAGAAAATGAAGTTTTGAGGTGTTTTATTAAAGAAGGAATCAGGTTAAAATTTTATAAAAATCTGGGCCGAGTCAAATCTACGGTCAGATCTGCGATCGCAGAATCAACATGCGGTCTGCATAATGGACCACAGAATTGCTCCCAAAAATCACCCGTTCTGTTACAATATGTGACTAGAATGCGGTTCGCATTCGTGTTCTGCAGTCGTAGAATGCACCGCAGAATTGACACTCAAAAATCCCTAAGAAATTTTACGATGGATTTGCGGTCTGCATTTTCGTTATGCGATCACATATTTGACCGCATTTTCAACACAAATTTTGCAAAACTTTCTGTTACACTCTGCAGTAGGAATGTGGTCCGCATAGCAGATCTGCGACTGCAGAATTGACATTTTCTGCAAAATCTTATTCTTTTGATTTTTAAAGCTTAGATCACTACCATGGGTCCGAACCGAGGCATATTCCTAACACATTATTCGGACCATGAAACCACGGGTTACTAGGTTTTAAGCACAAAATTTTACGGGGCCTTACAGGACAAGGAAGTTATAAGAGTTTAACAAAAGCTTTAAACAATCATCACATTACCAAATAGAAAGAGATCACATAGCTTTCACATAATTTCTATACCTCTAGGCTGCGTTTCATAACACTTCCATAGGGTTCACATATCAAATTATTCACCTATGCGATTCATACAATAATAAGAAAATCTCAAGTACAAATCAAACACTTTAAATGTTCACCACATTATCGAATAAAAGAATCATGCTATTTTTACGTATATTAGTCCGTCGGCTCTTGGGGCCATAATTATCACATCAGACTTGGCACTAGGCCACATTTCATAACACAGTCTCTTCTTCCCCACATTTCACATCATTTCCACATATTTCACATCAACATCATAATCTGTTTCATATTCCCTCATGTCACAAGTATCACCAGGTACAATTTCATTTCGAGTTCTCGACACATTTATTTCTCAAAAACATTTAACTTATTTCAACATCTCTATGCACAGAGGACTTCACAGAGTTTACTTAATATATGTTGCTTCAATTTCAATTTAAGGCCTTCACATTTCAATACATGGCTCATACCCCTTGCACCTATTTTAAGTTGTCAATAATAGCACATTGATCATATTAGAATGCATTTTTCACAAAACATCGGGTCACAACACCAATTCATGTAAAGTATCTATCACAGCTAGAATCCAACATTTAGTCTTACCACATTTACACAGTCACTTACTTCATTTCCAAACATCTTTATACATTACCAGCAACTAGACACAATCAATCAAATACCTTTGGTACATGTAAGAACATTTTGGAAGAATCAACCATAACAAGTTTTCTCACATAATTTGGCATCAAAATCTCAATTTAAACTTAACTTGAAGTCTAGGCATTTTAGCAGATAGTTCACATTCTTCACATATCCTCATTTACCAAGAATAACATATTAAACACATGAAGAAGTACCTCCCACATATATTTTCACAACAATAATTCGCTTAACATAATTAAACGAGTACTGCATCATATTTTGAACTTACAATATTTATGTGGGCACCATGGAAGCTTAATTTCTAAGGGACGGGCTTTTAGCCGTACATACGGATGATATACTACATGATTTGGTGGTGCAGTGACATTAGTAGGAATGATGGTACTCTCCTTAAAAACAAGTTCTACAAATCACTACATGGCTCAACACATTCTCCTAACAAGTCCTTGGGTAATCCACTTGTACTCAATGGTGGGATAAATCCCACCTTACATGCTTCAAATTCACAGATTATGGTATCAAAATTACCAATCTTGCGAGTAATACTTAGAGAGGAAATTAGCTCCCTATCTTGAGCCATATCTCACGATCAGGAATATCAAAGAAGGGTGAAATTCCAAAATGTCCAAATAGCCTCCAACTTATAGATGTGATGGACAACACACTGATACGAAGGACTCTACTAGACACGGCTCTGAGACATCCTAGGACACTTTAAAACCTTAGGCTCTAATACCAAGTTTGTCACGCCCCAAATTCGAGGGACATTACCGGCACTCGACCGGGTATCCCCAGTCAAGCGGACCTGGGTACCTTTCCTATCCCACGTGTTATCCCTCATTCTCATTACCTAATAACCAAGCTATTTATAGGATATGAACTCCATTAACTAAATTTTTATAAACATAACAATAATAATTTCCATTAGAAACTTCATTCACCATAATAAAGGTATTCTAATTTTTATACAACATTGTCACACATCAATATTTATCTTTTAAATAACCATGCCCGATACTACCCACGATCTGTCTACAGAGCCTCTAAATACAATTAAAGAATAATATAGAAATACCGGTAACAAGGCTCCAGCTATAGCTTATACACATCAAATAAGAACCCAAAATAGAAAGTGGCGTGAGCCACATAGGGCCCCGAATGGAAAGGGGCTCACCGAATCAACTGACGGTAAGTGATGAGGAGCTATGGTCGGTAGACTGGAGTACCTGCTATGGATCTACCTACAATCATAACATGAATGTAGCGTCCCCGGCAAAAGGGACTTCAGTACATTTGAATTGTACTGGTATGTATGAACAAACTTTGTCCCAAGTAAATTCAAGCCATAAACAAGTAAGTCACGATAAAGAGAGTTGTAACCGAAGAGGAAGCTGAGGAATTTTTGAAAAAGAAGAAGGCACAAGACTATTCAATCGTGGAACAATTAAGAAAAACCCCGGCGCAAACCCATTCAGATGAACACCGTCGGGCGCTGATGAAGATTCTAAATGAAGCCCATGTGCCAGATAAGATTATTGTGAATCATGTTGAGAAGATTGCAAATAAAATTTTCAAGGTTAACATAGTAACATTTTCTGATGACGAGTTGCTATTGGAAGGAACTGAACATAATAGAGCCTTTTACCTCACAGTGAAGTGTGAAGTTTCAATGGTGACTTGGGTGTTAATTAATAATGGGTCTAGTGCAAACATTTTCCCTCTCTCCACTCTAGAAAAGCTGAAAGTTGAAAATTAAAGAAATCATATGAATAGTATCTATGTACGGGGATTTGATGGCGGAGGGAAGGACACAGTGGGAGATATTGTGCTGGAACTAACAATAGGACCAGTGGAGTTCACAATAGAGTTCCAAGTGCTCGATATTGCTGTTTCCTAAAATCTTTTATTGGGACGACCCTGGATTCATGCTGCAAAGGCGGTACCGTCTACTTTGCATCAAATGGTCAAATTTGAATGGGATTGGCAAGAGATTGTGCTCCATGGGGAGGACAATTCTTGTAATGCTATTACACCCTTCCAGGACGTTAAAGATGACAAAGATCCGTGGGTATACCAAGTCCTGGACATAGTACCAATTGCTAAAATATCGGAAGGAGAGTGTGTTCCTATGCCCAAGGTAGCTGCTGCATCTATCATGGTGGCAACAAAGATGATAAGAAATGGAATTTTGCCTGTAAAGGGTTTGGGAGCTTCACTCCAAGGCATGATACAACCGGTGTCTCTCCCCGAAAATCTGGATACTTTCGGGTTAGGTTTCCCGTTCTTTTGTCTGACCTGGTTTTAAAAGGCACCCAGCAACAGCAATGCCCAATTCTGTGGTGATAGAACCTGACAAGGAGTTGATTGAAAGGTTTAAAAGGTTATTCAAGGAAGTGAATATGGTGGAAACAAGTGAAGGTCCTAGTAAAATTGATGTGCAGTTCGTGGGGTCACAGGCCAAACTTAATAAATGGGAAGCTACTCCTCTTCCAAATCGGAAGGAGTTGTGGTAGTTAGTTATTGATTTTCCTTTGAGTATTAAATCTGGATTATTTCCTAGGTTGTAATTCAGATTTCTATGTTCCGTATATTTGGATGATTTAAACCTTGTTATATAATTTTAATGAAATGCAATTTCCTTATCTCTTCATTCCTGATAGCGTTTATTTTTCTTTTCTCTCTTGTATAGTCCCTTTTATGCTGGTTTCAATGATGTGTCATGCATGAGGAGTTTCCGGCCTAGTCTTGATAATCAATGTGAAATAGTAATACAAGAAATTGAGTGTGATGACCATGTAGAATCACATTGTAATACAAGAAATTGAGTGTGATGACGATGTAGAATATGATGACAAGGAAGCATTGGAAGAAATCAGTAAAGAATTAAGTCAATTTGAGGGAAAACCCAAACCTAACTTGAATGACACAGAGGCAATCAATCTAGGGGATCAGGAGAATGTTCGGGAAACAAAAATAAGTGTCCATTTGGAAGCCCCGCTTAGGGAAGAAATAATCAAATTGTTGTTTGAGTACAAAGATATTTTTGCATGGTCATATGATGATATGCCGGGTTTAAGTACCGATCTGGTGGTCCACAAGTTGCCCATTTATTCGGAATGTCCTCCTGTCAAGCAAAGGCTAAGGAAATTTAAAACAGATATCAGTGTGAAAATGAAAGAGGAAGTCAACAAACAGTTCTAGGCGAATGTCATATGGGTTACCCTATATCCCACCTGGTTATCCAATGTCATGCTTGTGCCAAAGAAGGATGGAAAGACCAGAGTTTGTGTTTATTATCGTGATCTTAATAAGGCGATTACAAAATACAACTTCCCACTACCAAACATCCATATACTGATTGACAATTGTGTGAAACATGAGATTGGTTCCTTCGTAGATTGTTATACGGGCTATCACCAGATTTTGATGGATGAGGAAGATGCTGAATAGACGACATTCATCATGAATTGGGGGACATATTGTTATAGGGTCATGCCGTTTGGGCTGAAGAACGCAGAAGCAACATACATGAGGGAAATGACCACCATGTTCTATGATATGATACATTGGGAAATTGAAGTCTATGTGGATGATGTAATTATAAAGTCAATGAGGCAGTGTGATCATGGTAGAGACCTGAGGTAGTTTTTCCAGAGGCTTCACAGGTACAATCTCAAACTCAATCAAGCAAATTGCGCATTTAGAGTCCCGTCAGGGAAGTAGTTAGGGTTTGTGCTAAGTCAATGCGGTATTGAGTTAGACCCGATCAAATCCATTCAGGAGCTACTGCCAAAGAGCAAGAAAGAGGTGATAAGTTTGCTCGGGAGGCTGAATTATATCAGTAGGTTCATTGCTCAGCTTACAACGACTTGCGAGCCTATCTTTAAGCTGTTAAAGAAATATTTTGCGGTCAGATGGACGGATGAATGTCAGGCAGCATTTGACAAAATTAAGGAGTATTTGGCCAGTCCACCTACGTTGGTTCCACCAAAGCCGGGAAGACACTCTTTTGGATGTGTACTGGGGCAGCATGATATCACAAGAAAGAAAGAGCAGGCAATTTACTACCTTAGCAAGAAGTTTACATATTACGAGGTAAAATACACTCAGCTTGAGAGGACGTGTTGTGCTTTAACTTGGGTAGCATAGAGCTCATACCATACTGGCAATGTTTGCTTGAACTTTGTCAACGGTTTCAGTCAATAGATTTCAGGCACATTCCAAGGATTCATAATGAGGTTGCT
Organism: Nicotiana noctiflora; assembly: GCA_032618575.1. Lineage (NCBI taxonomy): Eukaryota > Viridiplantae > Streptophyta > Magnoliopsida > Solanales > Solanaceae > Nicotiana > Nicotiana noctiflora. Next base: position 71,109 of record JASVEL010005040.1, read on the forward strand.
GACGCTTCGGCCACTTTAGTGTCAATGTTGCATCATCCAGATAAGGCTTATGTGGACCTGTTGTAGATTTAGGTCCGAGATCAACATGCCTATTGCAACATGGTAGAAGAAGAGCTTGATGGAGAACCATGGTTTCATGATTTCAAAGAATACCTCAGAATGGGAATATATCCGGTACATGCCATAGGAGATCAAAAGAGATCCATTAGACGCTTGGCAAGTGGATTTTTCTTTAGTGGACGAATCTTGTACAAAAGAACTCCAGATCTTGGTTTGTTGAGATGCATGGATGCTAAAAAATCTACAACTATCATGACCGAGGTAGATGCGGGAGTTTGTGGACCTCATATGAGTAGGTATGTACTACTGGCTTACTATGGAATATGATTGTATCAGTTTTGTGCGCAAGTGTCATCAATGCTAGGTACACGGAGATTTAATCCATTCTCCACATCTAAGTTGCTTACAATGTCGGCACCATGGCCCTTCATTGCTTGGGGATGGATTTCATTGGACCAATCAAGCCAGCAGCATCTAACGGGCACAGGTTTATTCTAGTAGCCATTAATTACTTCACTAAGTGGGTTGAGGCAAAAACTTACAAATCAGTAACCAAGAAGGCAGTGGTGGATTTTATGCATTCAAATATTATTTGTCGATTCGGAATTCCGAAGGTGGTTATCACGGATAATGGTACCAATCTCAACAGCCATCTGATGGCAGAAACATGTCAGCAGTTTAAGATCACGCACTGCAATTCCACACCATATAATCCTAAGACGAATGGAGCGGTTGAAGCAGCTAATAAGAACATCAATAAGATACTTCGGAAAATGGCGGAAGGGTCGAGGCAATGGAATGAGAAATTATCTTTTGCTCTATTAGGCTATCGCACTATTGTTCGCACTTCAGTAGGGGCAACTCCTTATTCATTGGTGTATGGTACGAAGGCAGTAATACCTGCAGAAGTTGAAATACTATCCATTCGGATTATTGCCGAGGTAGAAATTGATGATGATGAGTGGGTCAAAGCCCGTTTGGAACAGTAGAGCTTGATTGATGAAAAGAGATTGGCAGAAGTATGTCACGAACAGTTATACCAACAGAGAATGGCAAGAGCATATAACAAGAAAGTGCGTGTGCGGAAGTTTCAAGTGGGGAAATTAGTGTTGAGGCGTATCTTACCTCATTCGCCTGAAGCAAAAGGAAAATTCGCCCCCAATTGGCAGGGGCCGTTTGTTATAACTTGAGTATTATCCAATGGTATATTGTATCTAAGAGATGTGGAAGGGAAATGTGTAGAAATGGCTATCAATTCTGATGCAGTGAAGAGATATTATGTATGATTTCCTTATCTTTATGTACCTAATTGTATTTGGCATATTTTGAGATTGAAAAGACGAAGGCATTTGTTCTGCTATCCAAACACTTTATCCTTTGTTATCCCTTTGAGCCTTATTATATTTTATTTCGTATCCTTCTTTTGGAGTCAACAACAAAACTCGATAATCGAGCAGGGAAACCAAGTGGAGAAAATAAGAAAAGAAAAAGAAAAGAGAAAAAAAGAAAAGAAAAAAAGGGGAAAAGAAAAGAAAAGAAAAAGAAAGAAAAGAAAAGAAAAGAAAAGAAAAGAAAGAAAATAAATGAAAAAGAAAGAAAGAAGAATGGAAGAAAGGAAACATCGCAAAAACGAAGCGATTTTATGACCTGAACTATGTTTCCCGAAAGGGTACGTAGGCAGCCTCTCTAAGGTTCAGTCACAATAAAAGAAAAATCCAAGAAACCCCAAGAAGGAAATTGGGGCAGAAGTTATGATTGTTTCAATAAATATGATTTCGAAAGTTGTAATTTTGATCCCACGTTGAATTATTTTGAGCCTTTATACCTTTCTTTCTAAAATCCATCTAAAAGCCACATTATAGTCCAAAGAAAGACCTTATGATCAATTTTAAGAAATGCCAATACAAGTAGGTAAAGTGATTCCTGTTGGGAACAACACTCTAGTGCCAAAAGGAAAATGATGAAAATGAGAGAGTTTTATGGTGAAAACCCTCACGGGTACCATAAAGCGAAGTGAATTTGAGAGATATCAAACTGAGAGAGTCTTATTGGTAAAAACCCTCACGGGCACCGTAAGGCGAAAGTGAGTTTTCAGATTGGGCAAATGAACGAAGTTTGTGGATGAAAGATGTTTGAAACATGGCAAAACAAGTGACGTTTGGGTTTTGGTGAAAGTCGGGTTACGAAAAGATAGAACAACAAGTGTGCCAATTGATAGTTGATTGATTGGATAGACTGGACTGGTTAATCTAAAATGCATGGCGCGATAAATAGAATCAGCCTTTCCACTCAGATAAGTCCTATCCTTTTTCTCTTCATTAAAAATCATTAGTTTTCAGAGTCTTTCTATCCTCAACCTTCGAGGTCATTGAATTTATTCTCTTGAGGTTTTTCTATAAGATGTTTCAGTGTCAGTTCAAAAACAAAAGAAGGATGTCAAAGCTAACTACCAGCTTCCTAGTTGTATGGCACAACAAGGTTGGGATATATCAAAAGAAAGTAAATCATGAAGGACCGATGAAAATCCCATAAGTGGAATAATCAGATAATTAGGAGGGAGAAACAATGTTTCACAAGAAGGAAAAATAAACACAAAACAATACGGGGTAAAACATTTGGGTCATCAAAATTATAGTATTAAAAGTCAGCCGGGAAGTCGAGGCATTTCAAAGCAAGTCCAAGGAAGCAAGTCAAGCAAATCGGAAGCAGGAACATGGCCAACAGGAATGCCAGCAACTAACCACGATTTCATATTAACAAAATTTTCTTTGATTAAAATAGGGGCAGAAAATTGTCTCTGTAAGCAGGAGCCCACCTAGAAAACAAGGGAATACTTTCCAAATTCAGCAAGCAGGAGCCCACTTGGATAACAAGGGAATATTTTCCAAAGTTAGCAAGCAGGAGCCCACATGAAGAGCAAGGGAATATTTTTAAAATGAAGCAGTCAGGAACCCACCTGGAGAACAAGGGAATACATTTCAAGCGCAGCAGTCAGGCACCCACATGTATAATAAGGGAAGTATAATGCAAATTTCGTCCTTCAAGTTTAATATCTGATAACATGATGTCCCAATCACCAAACTGGGGCAGAAAATTTTCATTGCCTATTTTGTTGAAATCAAGAGCCCACCTGGAGAACAAGGGAATACGTTTTATAGCATGGCAGTCAGGAGTTCACCTGAAGAATTAGGGAATACATTTCAAATTTAGAAAATAGGAGCCCACCTGGAGAACAAGGGAATATATTTTCAAAGCAGCAATCAGGAGCCCACCTGGAGAACGAGGGAATATCTTTCAAACTTAGCAAGCAGGAGCCCACCCAGAGAACAAGGAAATATGTTTCAAATCAAGAAATCAGGCACCCACATGGAAAACAAGGGAAGTATAGTTTAACTTTAATTGTCAGTTTCAATATTGGATAACATGTTGCACCCAGTCACCAAACTGGAGCAGAAGATTTTTTCTTTGTTTGTATGTTTTGTTGCAAGCACGAGCCCACCTGGAGAACAAGGAAATATCTTTCAAAAGTCAGCAAGCAGGAGCCCACCTGGAGAACAAGGGAATAACTTTTCAGTAATCAGGCACCCACCTGGAAAACAAGGGAAGTACAATCCAAATTTTAGTCTTTAATTTTAATATCTGATAACATGACGTGCCCAGTCACCAGATTGGGGCAGAAAATTTTCTTTGTTTGTCTATTTTGTTGCAATCAGGAGCTCACCTGAAGAACAAGGGAATACTTTTCAAGTATGGCAGTTAGGAGCCCACCTGGAGAACAAGGGAATACCTTTTCAAGCATCGCAGTGAGGAGCCCACCTGGAGAACAAGGGAATATCTTTTCAAGCATCACAAGCAGGAGCCCACCTGAAAAATGGGCACGTATCTCAAATTGCAACAATCAAGCATCATCAAAAGGAATGGCAAAACATCGCCAAGGCAACAACAAGAATTCCATAGGGAGAACACAAGATACAAGTTTTAGGCAACACAAGAGCAAGTTTGAAGACATAGATAAGATATTTTGTAAATCTTAGATCATAGCTTAGGCTAGCTTCTTTTGTTTTACCATGGTGTAATAAGGAGGTCAGCGAGCAGTAACAGCAGCAGCAACAGTAAAATGACAGATCCTGGTAGTCTCAGCTACCAGACATTCCTAAACTATACTGACCTGTTTCCTGTTTAGCCCAGGATATGTAGGCAACCTCTGAAGTAGGGTGCTTCTAACTCTTTCAAAAAATGCTTCACACAGAATATGCGAACGGGCAAAAATTGCTCATTTCCACTTACTTGTCTTTGCACGAAAACTCTTCGTGTTTCCGGGCAAAGCGGGGCAGCTATGAGCACGTGATTTTTACCTTAAAGTAAATTATTCCAAAAGTTTCAAATAATTGATTTCTATATTATTTTATAATTTTTTGTGAATTTTGTGTTAATTGGTTGCATGATAATTCATATTAAAAATACAAAATATGCATTTGCATTAGGAATTTAATTTCACATTTTTAGTATTAATTAGGTTTTAATTTGTTTTAGAATGAAAATTTAAAAAACTCACAAAAAATAGTTTATTTGCACTTTTAATTGTTAACTGTTGCATTTATTTTTTAAGTAGAATTTTAAGTAATTTTAGGAGTTGAATAGTTTAATCTCTAATTACATTAAGTATTGGTTTTAATTTTATAAAATCAGAAAAATGCAAGATAAAAATATATACAATAAAAATGAAATACAAAAAGAAAGTGATCAAGCCATCAGCCTTGGGCTAAATTGAGCCCAAAACCCTTCAAAACACCAGAGGCCCAAAATAATAACTCCAACCCATTCCCAAAATCCGGTCCATCACCAGGTTTGGCAATAATTGAAACGACGTAGTACTGTGGTCAAACTACGTCATTTTAAGTTTAAAAATTTAAAAAAATCTTGGCCATTCATCTAATCTGATCCAACGGCTCTTGATTAATATGTATATTTTATAAAAATGTCCAATTTATCATTACCCTAACAAATTCATCTTCTTCTTCATATTATTCATCTCAGCCGCCTCTGTTATAACTTCGCTTGACCTAGCCGTGCTCCGCTGCCGGAAATCGCCTCACGGCGTGACTGACGTCCCATTCAGTACAAATTAACACCAAAAGATCCCTTTTTCTTCCTCTTTTTGACCTTGTCTTTAGTTTCCCTCTGTCACGACCCTAGTTCACCAATCGTGAACATGTCGTGATGGCACCCAGTCCCCACGACTAGGTAAGCCTAACACGTTGCGGAATATACCAGTTTATGAATATTTAATAAGAATTAGCAGAAAATAAGATGAAAGGAATGTAATCCGTGCCGCTTGGCACATACACCAGTCAAATACGCTGTTTAAAACACTACCAAGACCCGGAATCCCACGGGTAACACAGACTAAAAGAGATCATACAATTGTAGCTCTATGTAAAAGGAGTATCTAACAACGGAATGAAGGAAAAACATCTACTAGCACTAGAATAGAAGGAAGGCCTCCGGATCCGCGGACGTAGCAGATCATACCTCGAGGTCTCCCAAAATGCTGCTGAATCACCTGGTGTGAGCCTGTCCTGATGTACCTGGATCTGCACAACAAAAGTGTGCAGAAGAGTAGCATGAGTACACCACGGCGGTACTCGGTAAGTGCCAAGCCTAACCTCGATGGAGTAGTGACGAGGAAGGTCAGGGCCCTACTGAGAAACAATAATACAATGATAATAACAACAATAAGCAGTTTAAATGAATAATAAATTTCCGAACTAGCAACAATAAGATGATTACTACAATCGTCTACAATTAAGCTAACAATGAATAGCCAACTCAATAAAACAAGTCCAGGACCTGTAGGAATCGAACCCACAGTCCCATTGACAGTACCTCCGGGTCTCCGGGAATCGAACCCGCAGCCCATATCTCAATAAATAATCAATTACTCAGGATCTCCGGGAATCGAACCCGCAGTCCCTACCAATAACTCAGGATCTCGGGAATCGAACCCGTAGTCCCTACCAATAACTCGGGATCTCGGGAATCGAACCCGTAGTCCCTACCAATAACTCAGGATCTCGGGAATCGAACCCGTAGTCCCTACCAATAACTCAGGATCTCAGGAATCGAACCCGTAGTCCCTACCAATAACTCAGGATCTCGGGAATCGAACCCGTAGTTGTAAGGCCCCGTGAAATTTTTGTGCATAAAACCTAGTAGATGTGGTGTCATGGTCCGAATGATGTGTTAGGAATGCGTAGAATTCTTCGCGGCGAGCTTGCTCGCCGCGGTTCAGACCCTTGGTAGTGATTTAAGTTTCAAAATGTAGAATAAAATTTTTTCCAGAAAAATGTCAATCTGCGGTGCACTTTTGCGACCGCAGAATCAATATGCGGTCCGCATAGTGACCGCAAATCGTTCCGGAGAGTTGCCCAAAATTGTGTCCAATGTGCGGTCGATATGCGATCGCATGTCAATCTGCGGTGCACTTTTGCGACCGCAGAATCAACATGCGGTCCGCATAGTGACCGCAAATCGTTCCAGAGAGTTGCCCAAAATTGTGTCCAATGTGCGGTCGATATGCGATCGCATGTCAATCTGCGGTGCACTTTTGCGACCGCGGAATCAACATGCGGTCCGCATAGTGACCGCAAATCGTTCCAGAGCCTGCGTAATTTTTTGAGCCA
>JASVEL010005041.1:0-192219 GCA_032618575.1 Nicotiana noctiflora
TCTGCGGCCACTATGCGGACCGCATGTTGATTCTGCGGTCGCATAGTGACCGCATATTTGACCCCGGCCCAGATTTTGTAACATTTTGACCCGATCTCTTCTTTAATATAACACCTTTCTTCTTCATTTTATCATATCATCTCACCAAAATTAGAGAGAGAAGAGAGGGTTTTTAGAGAGAGAGGTTCTTCATCTTCAAAGATTGTTCCAACTACTTAATTCCAAGGGATTCTAGGGCAAGGATTCAACTTCCCCAATATTTTCAAGGTAAAAAAAAACCCTAACTATTTTCTTTGATTTTCAGTTTTAATTGGGTAAAGAGAGGTTTTCATATAATAGCTTTTAAAAATAGAATTTTTACACTCATGCATGATTATTTAACTTGATTTCTAGTAAAAAAATAAGTGAGTAGAAGTAAGAGTCTTCAAGAACAAGGTTGGCAAGAGTAGGATATCTTGGGTAATCATAAAGTAGGAAGAAAACTCATCACCATGTATGTATGGCTAATTTTGATTCTTGTGAAATCGCCCTTATGTGTAAAATTGTTTGGCATGTGTTGATTTGAGAAATTGTATGTGATTAATTGATGTTGTTGTTGGATATTCAAAGTTGTTGTTGAACTATGAGTGTTGTGGTAAGAAATATGAACCGAAAGGTAAATGAGAGTTGAATTGGGTAAAGAATTTGTGAATAATGATTATGATGGCCTATATGGCACCTTGTGGAAAAGAAATCGAAACACTTGAGAATTGGTTTATTGTGGAAAGAGATGAAACATTTGAATTATGGAAAATTGTTGAATATACATGTGTGAATATTATTGAATGTGGAAACATTGTAACTTGGTTGTGATATTGGCTTGAGAAGTAATTGAGAACATGAAACAATGTGCAAGTTGCTTATTTGAACTTGTTGAAATTGTGTGTAGTACCTTATCTGCTGTTTGAAATTGTTGTGTTTTCAACTGTAAGGCCGGGTCGTGTCGCGCGCCGCGACGTGGTGAAATAAGGTGTGGGTTGGGGTGATAAGGGTGGCCGAGGTAATAAGGGTGGTCGGGGGCAATAAGGATGGAAAGCGATCGAAATCGCTATTGAAAATTGATACATAAATCAATAATGTGAAATTGTGAAAGGAGACAGCAGGAGAGTTTGCAACCTGTGGGGCACTGATTGCCCCTTTGTTTGACTACTTGTGTTTTACGTGATTGATTGGTTATTGTTAAATTGGTTGATCGTGGAAAGTGCTTTGTGTGAGAATTATTTGAAATGAGGAAAAGGTGGAAACATGGTTGGCTGGCTTAATTGATTGTTGATGTAATTTAATGGCTTGAGTTTACTTGGGACAAAGTTTGTCCATACATACCAGTACAATTTAAGTGTACTGACGTCCCTTTTGCCGGGGCGCTACATTCGTGTCATGATTGTAGGTGGATCAGTAGCAGGCACTTCAGCTCGTCGGCAGTAGTATTCTTCTCCTTCCACTGCCCGTCTTGGTGAGCCCCTTTCTTCCTCGGGGCCTTGTGTGGTTCTTGCCACTTCGGTTTGGATTTCATTTTGGTTTTGAAAGGTATAGCCGAAGCCTTGTTACCGGCAAGTATTGTATTTCCCTTTTGTATCCTAGAGGCTCTGTAGACATGTAAACTGTGGGACTCCAGTCTTATATATATAAGGTGTTATGTCGGGCGTTGTAAAAGTTGAAATCTTGTTAATGAATCACTCGTATCATTTTATTTGTTTAATGTGAAATCAATTATGATTAGTAATATATTTGGTTAATGAGAAACAATCATCACAGGGGTAACGCGTGGGAATGAAAGGCACCCAGGTCCGCTTGACTGGGGCAACCCGGTCAGGCGCCGGTCATGTCCCTCGATTTGGGGCGTGACAAACTTGGTATCCGAGCTTAAGGTTTTAAAGTGTCCTAGGATGTCTCGGAGCCGTGTCTAGTAGTGCCCTTCTTATAGGTGTGTTGTCGACCACATCATATAAGTAGGGGGCTACACGGGCATTTAGGAATTTACCTACTTCTTTGATAATCTATATCGTGCGGTAAAGTGCAATGTGGAGATATCCGTGTCTAATTCGTGCCTTGTTCCCAAATTTTCAGAATATGGCACCTAAGAAGAAGGCTAGACTCGGCCTTAGGGCCAACGCCGGCCCAAGTGCAGCTGTTAATCATGTACCCGATGCCGTGGGAGAGAATGACCCACCAGTCCCGAATTTGCCTGGCCCATCTGTTCAAAACCCAAGTGTCCCTATTCCAGCCGCGGCAGAGGATGCTACCATTCCTCCTGCCGGTGTTCCTGACTCAGATACAGTTCCCGCTTCGGGCTCTGGTATCTCTAACGAAGAACTTAGGGGAGCCATCCATATGTTAACACAGCTAGTGGCCGCACAGGCCCAGAGATCCCATGATGCCCCTGCATCCTCCAGCGGACAGGGAGATTCCTTTGGCTCCAGAGTCCATCAATTCTTGCGATTGGCCCCTCCAGAATTTTCAGGCACCGATCCGGAGGCTGACCCACAGGAATTCCTTGATGAGATATACAAGACCCTCAGAGTGATGAAGGCTACAGATATAGAGGGAGTAGAGTTGGCCTCTTACAGGCTGAAGGGAGCGGCACGTTCATGGTTTGAAATGTGGGAGGATTCCCGTGAGGAAGGGGGCCCTCCGGCCATATGGGATGAGTTCGTGGATGCATTTATGGACCACTTCTTACCTGCTGAGGCAATGGCAGCCCGTGCCACTGAGTTCGAGGTTCTCAAACAGGGCAGTATGAGTGTTTGGGAGTATCACACGGAGTTCGTAAGGTTGTCCAAGTACGCTCCTCATTTAGTGTCGACCATGGATGCCCGGGTTCGACGGTTTGTTCAGGGCCTTAGCCCTTTGGTAGTGAATGAGGCCGCCACAGCAGCTTTGCACTCAGATATGAACTATGGGAGGATCGTGGGGTTTGCTCAGGCCACAGAGGCCAGGAAATTGAAGATTCGTGCAGAAAGAGAAAGTAGCAACAGGGCCCGGTCAATGGGTCGTTCAGGGAGATCACTTCCGGGGAGGGGGTCATCAGGGCCATCCCAGTCATATGCTCAGTCCTCCGCGAGTGCACCGCCATCCGTGCACAGTCATCAGCAGGGCAGTTACTCGAGACCCGGTTCAGACAGCAGGAGGTCTCGTCAGTCTGGTCATCCTGGGGTGAGATCCCAGCAGCAGGGGAGACCTACATGCCCCAAGTGTGGGAGATTTCATACAGAAACTTGCTACCTTGATCTTCCAGTGTGCTTCGGTGCGGGGTGAGAGGTCACATTCAGCGGGACTGCCGTGCACCCCGTCAGGGTATAGGTAGGGGATCTGCTCAGTCATCCGGTTCTTCAGCTGCTACATCATCAGCGCGTACTCCAGCAGCAGCAGGGCGTGGTGCAGCTAGGGGTGGAGCTCAGGGTAGGGGTGGACCTAGCCGATTCTATGCATTGAGTGGCCGCCAAAATGCCGAGGCTTCTCCGGATGTTGTTACAGGTATCATGTCTGTTCAGACTATTGATTGCTATGCCCTTATTGATCCAGGGTCCTCCTTGTCTTATGTTACTCCATTCATTGCTTCAAGTTTTGGGATAGAACCCGAACAGCTTCATGAGCCGTTCTTTGTGTCGACACCTATTGGTGATTCTATTACAGCCTCACGAGTCTATAGGAATTGTGTTGTTACGGTGGGTGGTCGTGATACCACAGTCGATCTTATTGATCTTGGGATGGTAGATTTTGATGTTATTATAGGGATGGATTGGCTCTATTCATGTTTTGCCAAACTTGACTGTCGAACGAGAGTTATGAGGCTCGAGTTCCCTAACGAGCCGGTTATTGAATGGAGAGGAAATGGTATAGTGCCAAGGGGTAGGTTTATTTCCTACCTTAAGGCTTCGAAGATGATTAAGAAGGGGTGTATCTATCACCTGGTTCGGGTAACGGACACCACCTCAGATGTGCCTACCCTCGAGTCCGTGCCAATTGTGAATGAATTTCCCGAAGTGTTTCCAGATGAGCTTCCAGGCATTCCGCCGGATAGGGAGATTGATTTCGGGATCGATGTAATGCCGGATACTCAGCCAATATCCATTCCACCATACAGAATGGCGCCAGCAGAGTTAAGGGAGTTAAAGGAGCAGCTGAGGGATTTATTAGAGAAAGGGTTCATACGACCGAGTGTGTCGCCGTGGGGTGCTCCGGTTCTCTTTGTCCGAAAGAAGGATGGGTCACTTCGAATGTGTATTGATTATCGGCAGCTCAACAAAGTCACCATCAAGAATAAATATCCTTTGCCTCGAGTGGATGATCCGTTTGACCAATTGCAGGGAGCGAGGTTCTTCTCAAAGATTGATTTACGGTCTGGGTACCACCAGTTGAAAATCAGGGAGCAGGATATTCCTAAGACCGCCTTCAGAACTCGTTATGGTCACTTCGAGTTTTTGGTCATGTCTTTTGGGCTAACCAATGCCCCAGCAGCTTTCATGGACCTTATGAATCGGATTTTCAAGCCATTCCTAGATTCCTTTGTGATTGTATTCATTGACGATATTCTCATCTACTCTCGGAGCAGGGAAGATCATGCCGTTCACCTCAGAGCAGCATTGCAGACCCTTCTTCAGCATCAATTGTATGCCAAGTTCTCAAAATGTGAGTTTTGGTTGGAGTCCGTAGCTTTTCTAGGGCATGTTATTTCCAATGAGGGAATTATGGTGGATCCTCAGAAGATTGCGGCAGTGAAAGATTGGCCTAGACCCACGACCCCGACAGAGATTCGCAGCTTTTTGGGTCTGGCAGGGTACTATTGGAGGTTTGTAGAGGGATTCTCAACACTCGCCTCCCCATTGACTAAATTGACGTAGAAGGCAGTTAAGTTCCAGTGGTCCGATGCATGTGAGAAAAGTTTCCAAGAATTGAAGTCAAGATTGACCTCGGCACCGCTATTGGCCTTGCCATAATGAACAGAGGGATTTGTGGTTTATTGTGATGCCTCCAGAGTCGGTTTGGGATGTGTATTGATGCAGCACGGAAAGGTTATAGCTTATGCTTCCAGGCAACTCAAGAACCATGAGAAGAATTATCCGACGCATGATTTGGAACTTGCAGCTGTTGTGTTTGCCTTGAAAATATGGCGACACTATCTTTATGGGGTTCATGTAGATGTGTTTTCGGACCACAAGAGCCTCCAGTATTTGTTCAAGCAGAAAGAGCTGAATCTGAGACAGCGGCGGTGGTTAGAATTACTCAAGGACTATGATATGGACATATTGTACCATCCAGGGAAAGCAAATGTGGTAGCTGACGCTCTTAGTCGGAAATCCATGGGTAGTTTGGCTCATTTGGGTGTAGATCAGAGACACCTGGCTCGAGAGGTTTACCAATTAGCCAGTTTGGGGGTTCGTATCTCGGCGTCAGATGAGGGGATGTCTTGGTGCATAATGGAGCAGAATCATCATTGGTCGCGGAAATCAAGGAAAAACAGTTCATGGATCCAGCATTGGTTCGGGTGAAGGAAGCAGTCATGAATGACAAGACCTCAGCATTTGTACTTAGCAGCGAAGATGGTGTATTGCGGTGTCAAGATAGGCTATGTGTTCCGGATGTGGACGAGCTTCGGGAAAGAGTGATGGCAGAGGCTCATACTTCCAGGTATTCTCTGTGCACCCTGGTTCAACGAAAATGTATCACGATCTCAAGGAGATTTATTGGTGGAACGGTATGAAAAGGGATGTGGCAGTCTTTGTAGCTAAATGTCCGAACTGTCAACAAGTGAAGGCCGAGCATCAACGACCCGGTGGATTAACTCAGCTTATAGAAATACCAAGGTGGAAATGGGAGATGATCAATATGGATTTCGTGGTGGGGTTACCTCGCACTCAGCGTAAGTTTGACTCAATATGGGTGATAGTGGATCGACTCACCAAATCAGCTCACTTCCTGCCTGTCAAGTCCACTGATACCGCGGAGCAATATGCAAGATTGTACATCAAAGAGATAGTAAGGCTTCATGGCACTCCACTTTCTATCATCTCAGATCGCGGGGCTCAGTTCACCGCTAACTTTTGGAAGACGTTTCAGCAAGGTTTGGGAACTCGGGTGAATCTCAGCACAGCTTTCCATCCACAGACCGATGGACAGGCCGAGCGGACCATTCATACGCTTGAAGATATGTTGCGGGCTTGTGTCTTAGATTTTAAAGGTAATTGGGATGAACACTTGCCACTGATAGAATTTGCTTATAATAACAGCTATCATGCTAGCATTCAAATGGCCCCGTTTGAGGCATTATACGGGAGAAGATGTAGATCGCCAATCGGGTGGTTTGAGGTAGGTGAAGCGGAATTGCTAGGGCCAGATATGGTGTACGAAGCTATGGAAAAGGTCAAAGTTATTCGGGAGAGAATGAAAACAGCACAGAGTCGTCAAAAGTCCTATGCAGACGTTCGTCGAAGGGATTTGGAGTTTCAAGTCGATGATTGGGTGTTCTTGAGGGTATCTCCCATGAAGGGAGTCATGCGATTCGGAAAGAAAGGGAAATTGAGTCCTAGGTATGTCGGGCCATATCGGATCGTTCAAAGGATTGGTCAAGTTGCTTATAGGCTAGAGTTGCCTCCCGAGATGTCATCAGTGCATCCGGTATTCCATGTGTCCATGTTGAAGAAAGTAATTGGAGATCCATCCACCATCATGCCAGTCGAAGCTATAGAGGTTAATGAAGATCTGTCATATGAAGAGGTTCCAGTTGCCATTCTGGATAGGCAAGTCCGTAAGTTGAGAAATAAGGAAGTCGCCTCTGTTAAAGTATTATGGCGAAGTCAACAAGTTGAGGAGGCCACATGGGAAGCGGAAAAAGAGATGAAGGAAAAGTACCCCCATTTGTTCGATCAAGCCTAGAAGAAATTAGGTGACCCTCCTACTCCTAGTAACTCTGTCATCTTGCCTAAGTTGTTTCCCTCTTAGTATTAGTAAAGTCTCCTTTATTTGTAATGAGTTAAATGTGTTGTTACCTTGGGTCACTTGAACCGTTCTTGATAAATGAAAGCCTTATAAAGATTTACGTGTTTAATAAACAACTAATAGTAAGTGTAGATTGGTAATGGTTTGTTAAGTGCATATGGTGTGTTAAATTGGTTAAGTAAGGTAAGAATTCATTGACGTGACTAGTTTATGTGCAATTGTAACAATGTGATAGAATATGTGCATTCGTTGAGGTAAGAAGGTGTATACCAGTTGTGAAAGGTGTTGTATTTGTGTATTGTTGTTTGGTAATGTGTTTCGGGGGCCCTCTGACAGGTGGATATGTCCATAATACAAAGGAAACTCCGGCGAAATTTTTCTAAAATATAAGAGTTAGTCAAAATTTTGATGGTTGCATATCATGTCTTTCAAAACCAACTCATTTATTTCAAAATCCTCATTCGAGGACGAATGATCTTAAGGGGGAGGATGTAAGGCCCCGTGAAATTTTTGTGCATAAAACCTAGTAGATGTGGTGTCATGGTCCGAATGATGTGTTAGGAATGCGTAGAATTCTTCGCGGCGAGCTTGCTCGCCGCGGTTCGGACCCTTGGTAGTGATTTAAGTTTCAAAATGTAGAATAAAATTTTTCCAGAAAAATGTCAATCTGCGGTGCACTTTTGCGACCGCAGAATCAACATGCGGTCCGCATAGTGACCGCAAATCGTTCCAGAGAGTTGCCCAAAATTGTGTCCAATGTGCGGTCGATATGCGATCGCATGTCAATCTGCGGTGCACTTTTGCGACCGCAGAATCAACATGCGGTCCGCATAGTGACCGCAAATCGTTCCGGAGCCTTGTTACCGGCAAGTATTGTATTTCCCTTTTGTATCCTAGAGGCTCTGTAGACATGTAAACTGTGGGACTCCAGTCTTATATATATAAGGTGGTCCGCATAGTGACCGCAAATCGTTCCAGGAGCTTGCGTAATTTTTGAGCCATTCTGCGGCCACTATGCGGACCGCATGTTGATTCTGCGGTCGCATAGTGACCGCATATTTGACCCCGGCCCAGATTTTGTAACATTTTGACCCGATCTCTTCTTTAATATAACACCTTTCTTCTTCATTTTATCATATCATCTCACCAAAATTAGAGAGAGAAGAGAGGGTTTTTAGAGAGAGAAGTTCTTCATCTTCAAGGATTGTTTCAACTACTTAATTCCAAGGGATTCTAGGGCAAGGATTCAACTTCCCCAATATTTTCAAGGTAAAAAAAAAAAACCCTAACTATTTTCTTTGATTTTCAGTTTTAATTGGGTAAAGAGAGGTTTTCATATAATAGCTTTTAAAAATAGAATTTTTACACTCATGCATGATTATTTAACTTGATTTCTAGTAAAAAAATAAGTGAGTAGAAGTAAGAGTCTTCAAGAACAAGGTTGGCAAGAGTAGGATATCTTGGGTAATCATAAAGTAGGAAGAAAACTCATCACCAGGTATGTATGGCTAATTTTGATTCTTGTGAAATCGCCCTTATGTGTAAAATTGTTTGGCATGTGTTGATTTGAGAAATTGTATGTGATTAATTGATGTTGTTGTTGGATATTCAAAGTTGTTGTTGAACTATGAGTGTTGTGGTAAGAAATATGAACCGAAAGGTAAATGAGAGTTGAATTGGGTAAAGAATTTGTGAATAATGATTATGATGGCCTATATGGCACCTTGTGGAAAAGAAATCGAAACACTTGAGAATTGGTTTATTGTGGAAAGAGATGAAACATTTGAATTATGGAAAATTGTTGAATATACATGTGTGAATATTATTGAATGTGGAAACATTGTAACTTGGTTGTGATATTGGCTTGAGAAGTAATTGAGAACATGAAACAATGTGCAAGTTGCTTATTTGAACTTGTTGAAATTGTGTGTAGTACCTTATCTGCTGTTTGAAATTGTTGTGTTTTCAACTGTAAGGCGGGGTCGTGTCGCGCGCCGCGACGTGGTGAAATAAGGTGTGGGTTGGGGTGATAAGGGTGGCCGAGGTAATAAGGGTGGTCAGGGGCAATAAGGATGGAAAGCGATCGAAATCGCTATTGAAAATTGATACATAAATCAATAATGTGAAATTGTGAAAGGAGACAACAGGAGAGTTTGCAACCTGTGGGGCACTGATTGCCCCTTTGTTTGACTACTTGTGTTTTACGTGATTTATTGGTTATTGTTAAATTGGTTGATCGTGGAAAGTGCTTTGTGTGAGAATTATTTGAAATGAGGAAAAAGGTGGAAACATGGTTGGCTGGCTTAATTGATTGTTGATGTAATTTAATGGCTTGAGTTTACTTGGGACAAAGTTTGTCCATACATACCAGTACAATTTAAGTGTACCGACGTCCCTTTTGCCGGGGGCGCTACATTCGTGTCATGATTGTAGGTGGATCAGTAGCAGGCACTTCAGCTCGTCGGCAGTAGTATTCTTCTCCTTCCACTGCCCGTCTTGGTGAGCCCCTTTCTTCCTCGGGGCCTTGTGTGGTTCTTGCCACTTCGGTTTGGATTTCATTTTGGTTTTGAAAGGTATAGCCGGAGCCTTGTTACCGGCAAGTATTGTATTTCCCTTTTGTATCCTAGAGGCTCTGTAGACATGTAAACTGTGGGACTCCAATCTTATATATATAAGGTGTTATGTCGGGCGTTGTAAAAGTTGAAATCTTGTTAATGAATCACTCGTATCATTTTATTTGTTTAATGTGAAATCAATTATGATTAGTAATATATTTGGTTAATGAGAAACGGTCATCACAGGGGTAACGCGTGGGAATGAAAGGCACCCAGGTCCGCTTGACTGGGGCAACCCGGTCAGGCGCCGGTCATGTTCCTCGATTTGGGGCGTGACAAATAGTCCCTACCAATAACTCGGGATCTCGGGAATCGAACCCGTAGTCCCTACCAATAACTCAGGATCTCGGGAATCGAACCCGTAGTCCCTACCAATAACTCAGGATCTCGGGAATCGAACCCGTAGTCCCTACCAATAACTCAGGATCTCGGGAATCGAACCCGTAGTCCCTACCAATATCACACCGGGTCTCTGGGAATCGAACCCACAGCCCTGGGTCTCCGGGAATCGAACCCGCAGTCCACAAGCACAACAAATAAAGGAATTCACAGAGAGATCAATTATGCTTAACTATAACTTCACCGAAAAATAGTGCCAATAATTATCAAGGAGTTCAAATAAGGCAATTAGGCAACTAAACAGTTAAGTACTACCTAATCATGCTTTCCTAACCACTACCGGGTAAAAATATCAAATTGACAGCCAAGGACAGGAATATCGCTCATCGAACATTTTAATTAAAGTGTGTGTTCAACAACCAGCGCATGTATACGCCCGTCACCTCGCATACAAGGCATTTAAACTATCACATAATATCCTAGGGGTGAAAATTTCCCCCACACGAGGTTAGACAAGCCACTTACCTCAATTCCGGTACAAAACCGCTAAGAAACGACTCCGTTGCCACGAGTATCCGACTCCGAGTGGCTCAACTCTATCCAAATAAATTGCATATTGTAAATAATAATCCAAGTAATTTATTCTACACATAAATTCTAAGCTAATACGTGAAATTATGTAAAATGACCAAAATGCCCTAGGACCCACGAGCTCGGAATCTGAATTTTTTTTGAAGATAAAGATTACCCATGACCTTAGGAACTCAAATATATAAATTTCTCTTAATTCCATACTCAAAATCGTGGTCAAAATCCAAAAATCTCAATTTCTAGATTTTTCTTTAAAACCCAAATTCTCCTTTTGATTCTCATGAATTTTGATGTTAAATCTAAGGTATAAACACAAAATAAAGGTTGAAAACTAGTTAGAGGAACTTACCCAATGATTTGGTATGAAAATCCACTCTCAAAATCGCCCATTCTCGGACCTAGGGCTCAAAATATGGTAAAATGAAGCAAAAACTCGAGGTTCACAGCTAAAATCAAGCTGCAGAAGTCGCATTTGCGATCCAGGGTTCGCAATTGCGAACCCTCGCAAAAACGAAGAAGTTTTTCGCAATTGCGAACAAAGAGAGGCTGGGAGGGGTCGCATTTCCGACAAAAAGTTCGCAATTGCGAACTGGCATCGCAATTGCGATGGAAATGTTCGCAATTGCGAGCATACCAGAAGCAGCAGTTTTTTCCCGACACAAAAATAAGCATAACTTCCTCATACGATGTCCAAATTCGATGATTCTTTTTCCTATGGCTCCGTAATTTCGATACGGATCTAATGGTTCAAACAAAATTGAATTTGGAGATCATTTACCTAATATGGTACCCCTTTATGTTCAAATAAGCAAATGTTGAAACATCAAATAAGAGCGTGATCACAACCCGAAACACACCCGAGGCCCCCGGGACCCCAATCAATCATACCAACCAACCCCAAAGCACATTACGGACTTGCTCGAGGCCTCAAACCACATCAAACAACTCTAAAACCATGAATTACACCCCAATTCAAACTTTATGAACTATGAAGTTTCCAACTTCTATTTTCGATGCCGAAACCTATCAAATCGCATCCGATTGACTTCAAATTTTGCACACACGTTCAAAATGATATATCGAAGCTACAGAAACTTTCGGAATTCCATTCCGACCCTCGGATCAAAATCTCACCTATCAACCGAAATTCGCCAAAATACTAACTTTGCCAATTCAAGCTTAATTCTACACCGGTCGTCACAAAAATATTCCGGACACACTCCTAAGTCCCAAATCACCTAACGAAACTATCCGAACCATAAGATTTGCATTTTGAGTCCGATATCAAAATTTCCACTTCCGGTCAAATTTTCTCAAAAACCTTCAATTTTCTATCTTTCGCCAAACGACTCCAAAATGACCCACGGACCTCCGAATTCACTTCCGATCGTGCTCCCAAATCCAGAATAACCATACGGAGCTACTCCCAGTCTCGGAATCCCAAACGGACATTAATAACACTAAAATGCATTTTAAGCCAAATTGATGCAATTTCTTCTAAAATGCTATCTTCCATAATATGCGCTAAAACGCTCCCGGGTTATCCAAAACCCGATCCAGGCATACGCCCAAGTCCGAAATCATCATATGAACCTGTTGGAACCTTCAAATCTCAATTCCGAGGTCGTATACTCAAAATTCCAATCCTAGTTCATTTCTTCAGTTTTAAGCTTTGGAAATAAGAATTTTCATTTAAATTTGACTCCAAACTTCTTGAATTTTAATTCTGACCATACACACAAGTCAATATACTTGAGATGAAGTTGCTCATGGCCTCAAACTGCTGAATGACGCGCCGTATCTCAAAACGACCGGTTGGGTCGTTACAATCTCCCCCACTTAACATACGTTCGTCCTCGAACGTGCTGAGAACTACACTGAAGTAGTCTGAAATCACTGGTTTAACATCTCATGCAACTTCGTGTGCTTCCGCAACTCATTTGAGCACATTAGCTCGATAACTCTATAGACATACTCCTTTATTCGAGTAAATAAGCCATTAGACCCAATTCCAACATCCGGAATTTCCTGCCTAGCATGTTTCCATCATACGACCACAATATCATTCTTCACACGCTGTACCCATACATGACAGCATAACTTTGTTGAATTCACACTTTGCATCACTTTACTCATGGGACCACAATAATATTCTTTAAATATAATAGTCGAAATTCCACAAATCTGATGCTCTCATTGCATCTCATGACCTACATGGGTCTTGCTCTAGCTTTTACAACACCGATACAACGGAAGGGATGTGCAGGAATTCATATTTAGTTGCCAAGTCAACAAATCATTCAGTCTATACTTCTAACAAGATCCATTACCTTGTCCTAAACTAGAGAATGTTATTTTACTCTGTAATATACTTCATATAATCAGTTTGCACTGACCCCAAATCCCATAACCTCATCTCACCCAGTACGAACTGCTCAGGCGATAAGCCACCTCAGACATAATCAAAAGTCCCACAAGATGACACAATGTGCCAGTAGGCTACTGATTCGTACGTGATACAAAAGGAAGGAGAACACTAGAGAGAACTATTCAACTCTCACATTAACATGGACCTCCTCAGAAAATAGGAAACAGAACACATAAAAGCAATTATAGACACTGAAATAAACATTACATTGTTGCGGCGTGCAACCCGATCCCAACAATATGACCATGGCGGCGTGCCACCCGATCCCAACAATATATCCATGGCGGCGTGCCACCCGATCCCAACAATATAGACTCACACAAAGAGTCATATGTCGAGTTGAATAGCTCATCACATCAAAATACTGAATATCGATCATAAGCACACTAAGGTGCATGATATCAGACTCAATGAAAACATATAGCGCTATAGGCTATGAACTCAAGCACAACCGAGGTGCGACATAAGATATGAGCCTCAAGAGCCATCATGCTCATATAACATCACCGCTGAGCGGAACCTCAACACATAAGGAACTTACCAAGCCGTCACACACTCATACGGTGCAATATATCTTTACTTGAATTAACTAACCACGAAATAAGACCGCGACTATCCCTCCATAAAGGGCGCATTGCTGGAAGAAACATAACTGGCCTGACGCAAGGCTCACTTCCACATTTAAATCTATCAACCGACCTTAAGTCTATCCTGGTCGTGCCAAGCTAAGTCAATAATATTTCACAGGTCAATAACCCACTAAGCAGAGTGCCCTCCAGGCATAAGTTCTCAAATGGATGATATCACCAAAATCCTCATACTTGGTTTAAATTTCTAACCAATCAAGTGACTACAAGTCACACCTATACAATCTTATTGTGGGTCAAGCTCCCACCATCTTCCGAATAATTAAACGGACCTGCACATTCAACCCACCGGCTGCACTAACACTGAAAAGCGATCAGGAGTCCCTAACCGGGATGCAAAGCCTTTCTCATAGAACACCGATCTCAAACGATACTGATGCTAATACCCATCTTACTCAAAACAGTGACACTCTTTCCCTGCTCATCCGAGCTCTTTATATCACATTCATTGACCAAATTGTGACCTTGGTCCTTACTTCAAATTTTCATACTACTCACTGTACCCCACGTGCCGATATACGATAGGCACAATTTCCATCATAGCTCTAGAACCGACGATAGGCTAATACTTCATCACATAAGACTTTTCATTAAGCTCACTGCAGGAGAACTATAACAACATACGGCGAATTCTCATAACCATCGAATATGCCAATCCATAAGTAGTGGTCCAAGCCACCATAACCCTTCCCGAGATCCGCCTACTCATAACAAGCCCTTAACAAAAGAATACTTCAGAATAACATCAATCACTGCGGCCGACAAGTCTCAAATGCACCGCCACAAATCACATGCATAATTCGATCACGTTGCATGAACCGATCATTGACACTAATACGCCAACTCAACTATGGCCGATCAATCTACTTCCTTCCAGGTTATCCTTGATTGCCTTAGAAATGTTAATATCTTCCTTCAATACCTAACTTATTCCAACCGCACTTACCCCGAGTGACCTTAAATCATGAGGCCATGCTATCTTAAGAACGACGACCATTTCATGTCTCTCAAATACTACACCACAAGTCAAAACATCATAGATCGTTTTGTGCCTTTCTTCATAAGTTGCTTCAAAAGCTTGAGCCTCAACTGTACTTATATGATTCAAAATTATCAGGCACCACACTTTACCTCTTGAATTCACTAGGACCGCTATTGAGAACCATCCGGTTCTAACTTGCCCCGATACGCAACCAACTCTACTGAATTTCTTTATAACATATGAATACCCTCTCGATAAAGCACCCAGCGGAATCACTTCCCGCAAAGTCTGCACCTATACGAGGCATAAATCATAAATTTTCCCTAAAGTTTGAACATGAGCCAGCAAGGCTAACCATAACATGCATTCAACAATTCATATACTTAAATTACCACTCATGGTCTTCCGTAGCTGCAAATAACCTATTAATACGCTAATATCCAGAATTCACATAGGTAATTAACCATACAACCCAATCTTAAGTGGTGGGACTCTCCCACTTAGCCCAAAGCCACTATTACACGACTCTCGAACACATTAGAACCATTCTCTCGAGTCATTTACTATTATTCAACTGCAACTCACTTGATCCAATGAATATAACCACCTGTGCTCTATTAGCACTCTAATACCATAGGGTATGACCTCATCCCAATACAACCAAACATCTTCTCGCTCCATGCATCGAGCATTATTTACCGCGACAGCTTAAGACATATTATGATTCTCACACCTACGAAGCACCATGTAGCCTTCACCGAAATCTTCCCTGCCGATAATGAAAGGTAGAATTTATTAGGGATACAGGAACATCAAAAGTCCCAACATCATACCATACAAGCCTCAACTCTTGCCTATGCGCCGGTTTCAAAGAACTTTTGAATAGCACTTAAATACGGCGCAGGCCAAATCTGATATGATACATGACCCATAATTTGGTCGTTGATAGTGAAATCCTTTCACTTGGCACGAAGCCATAAGACACATCTTGCTAAGACACATCTTGCTAATCCATGACAATAGCATTTATTATTTGTACGTCTTCATCATAAGACAGCCCAAGACATTCGTTTGGCACATGTCCTTCTTAAGACAGTTAAACTCATATCCCCCCAATATCTCTGCTGGCTGAATCCTTCGCTAAATAGATATCTCATATGAACCATATAGTCTTTATTACCACATACTATCTTTAGATCTACATCCACCTTGTGATTCTACCATTGTTGTGACGATTAGGCAGTTAAGTAAACCTTCTCAAGACCGTACTTATCAATCGAATGTCAGAACTTAGTGCACCCCCATGTGCATAATTGAAGATCTCTCAATTCTCTTGCATTATCGATATGGATGACACGCGGTAACAATGGTTGAGTAAATTCTTGACTCCCTTGAGATCTCTCTGCAGCGTCACGAACTGTCGGCGCATACTTAATACCGAGTGCGCAATTTCAATACACGAGTGGATGCAAAAGAAAATATAACATAAGCTCCAACTGAATAAATGACGCACGATAAGGAATTCAAAGAATTGAAGAGTTTCCTAAACAGTTACATAGCCCCTCGTAGATAAATACAGACGTCTCCGTATCGATCAGCGAGAATCTAAGTAACCGGTCTGTGTCCCGTGACTCCTATGAACCTAGTGCTCTGATACCAACTTGTCACGACCCTAGTTCACCAATCGTGAATATGTCGTGATGGCACCCAGTCCCCACGACTAGGTAAGCCTAACACGTTGCGGAATATACCAGTTTATG
Source organism: Nicotiana noctiflora (assembly GCA_032618575.1). Lineage (NCBI taxonomy): Eukaryota > Viridiplantae > Streptophyta > Magnoliopsida > Solanales > Solanaceae > Nicotiana > Nicotiana noctiflora. Next base: position 16,338 of record JASVEL010005041.1, read on the forward strand.
AATATTTAATAAGAATTAGCGAAAAATAAGATGAAAGGAATGCAATCCGTGCCGCTTGGCACATACACCAGTCAAATACATTGTTTTAAAACACTACCAAGACCCGGAATCCCACGGGTAACACAGACTAAAAGAGATCATACAATTGTAGCTCTATGTAAAAGGAGTATCTAACAACGGAATGAAGGAAAAACATCTACTAGCACTAGAATAGAAGGAAGGCCTCCGGATCCGCGGACGTAGCAGATCATACCTCGAGGTCTCCTGAAGTGCTGCTATATCACCTGAGATGAGCCTGACCTGATGTACCTGGATCTGCACAACAAAAGTGTGCAGAAGAGTAGCATGAGTACACCACAGCGGTACTCGGTAAGTGCCAAGCCTAACCTCGATGGAGTAGTGACGAGGAAGGTCAGGGCCCTACCGAGAAACAATAATATAATGATAATAACAACAATAAGCAGTTTAAATGAATAATAAATTTCCGAACTAGCAACAATAAGATGATTACTACAATCGTCTACAATTAAGCTAACAATGAATAGCCAACTCAATAAAACAAGTCCAGGACCTGTAGGAATCGAACCCACAGTCCCATTGACAGTACCTTTGGGTCTCCGGGAATCGAACCCGCAGCCCATATCTCAATAAATAATCAATTACTCAGGATCTCCGGGAATCGAACCCGCAGTCCCTACCAATAACTCGGGATCTCGGGAATCGAACCCGTAGTCCCTACCAATAACTCAGGATCTCGGGAATCGAACTCGTAGTCCCTACCAATAACTCAGAATCTCGGGAATCGAACCCGTAGTCCCTACCAATAACTCAGGATCTCGGGAATCGAACCCGTAGTCCCTACCAATAACTCGGGATCTCGGGAATCGAACCCGTAGTCCCTACCAATAACTCGGGATCTCGGGAATCGAACCCGTAGTCCCTACCAATAACTCGGGATCTCGGGAATCGAACCCGTAGTCCCTACCAATAACTCGGGATCTCGGGAATCGAACCCGTAGTCCCTACCAATAACTCGGGATCTCGGGAATCGAACCCGTAGTCCCTACCAATATCACACCGGGCCTCTGGGAATCGAACCCACAACCCTGGGTCTCCGGGAATCGAACCCGCAGTCCACAAGCACAGCAAATAAAGGAATTCACAGAGAGATCAATTATGCTTAACTATAACTTCACCGAAAAATAGTGCCAATAATTATCAAGGAGTTCAAATAAGGCAATTAGGCAACTAAACAGTTAAGTACTACCTAATCATGCTTTCCTAACCACTACCGGGTAAAAATATCAAATTGACAGCCAAGGACAGGAATATCGCTCATCGAACATTTTAATTAAAGTGTGTGTTCAACAACCAGCGCATGTATACGCCCGTCACCTCGCATACAAGGCATTTAAACTATCACATAATATCCTAGGGGTGAAAATTTCCCCCACACGAGGTTAGACAAGCCACTTACCTCAATTCCGGTACAAAACCGCTAAGAAACGACTCCGTTGCCACGAGTATCCGACTCCGAGTGGCTCAACTCTATCCAAATAAATTGCATATTGTAAATAATAATCCAAGTAATTTATTCTACACATAAATTCTAAGCTAATACGTGAAATTATGTAAAATGACCAAAATGCCCTCGGACCCACGAGCTCGGAATCTGAATTTTTTTGAAGATAAAGATTACCCATGACCTTAGGAACTGAAATATATAAATTTCTCTTAATTCCATACTCAAAATCGTGGTCAAAATCCAAAAATCTCAATTTCTAGATTTTTCTTTAAAACCCAAATTCTCCTTTTGATTCTCATGAATTTTGATGTTAAATCTAAGGTATAAACACAAAATAAAGGTTGAAAACTAGTTAGAGGAACTTACCCAATGATTTGGTATGAAAATCCACTCTCAAAATCGCCCATTCTCGGACCTAGGGCTCAAAATATGGTAAAATGAAGCAAAAACTCGAGGTTCACAGCTAAAATCAAGCTGCAGAAGTCGCATTTGCGATTGCGAACCCTCGCAAAAACGAAGAAGTTTTTCGCAATTGCGAACAAAGAGAGGCTGGGAGGGGTCGCATTTGCGACAAAAAGTTCGCAATTGCGAACTGGCATCGCAATTGCGATGGTAATGTTCGCAATTGCGAGCATACCAGAAGCAACAGTTTTTCCCCGACACAAAAATAAGCATAACTTCCTCATACGATGTCCAAATTCGATGATTCTTTTTCCTATGGCTCCGTAATTTCGATACGGATCTAATGGTTCAAACAAAATTGAATTTGGAGATCATTTACCTAATATGGTACCCCTTTATGTTCAAAGAAGCAAATGTTGAAACATCAAATAAGAGCGTGATCACAACCCGAAACACACCCGAGGCCCCCGGGACCCCAATCAATCATACCAACCAACCCCAAAGCACATTACGGACTTGCTCGAGGCCTCAAACCACATCAAACAACTCTAAAACCATGAATTACACCCCAATTCAAACTTTATGAACTATGAAGTTTCCAACTTCTATTTTCGATGCCGAAACCTATCAAATCGCATCCGATTGACTTCAAATTTTGCACACACGTTCAAAATGATATATCGAAGCTACAGAAACTTTCGGAATTCCATTCCGACCCTCGGATCAAAATCTCACCTATCAACCGAAATTCGCCAAAATACTAACTTTGCCAATTCAAGCTTAATTCTACACCGGTCGTCACAAAAATATTCCGGACACACTCCTAAGTCCCAAATCACCTAACGAAACTATCCGAACCATAAGATTTGCATTTTGAGTCCGATATCAAAATTTCCACTTCCGGTCAAATTTTCTCAAAAACCTTCAATTTTCTATCTTTCGCCAAACGACTCCAAAATGACCCACGGACCTCCGAATTCACTTCCGATCGTGCTCCCAAATCCAGAATAACCATACGGAGCTACTCCCAGTCTCGGAATCCCAAACGGACATTAATAACACTAAAATGCATTTTAAGCCAAATTGATGCAATTTCTTCTAAAATGCTATCTTCCATAATATGCGCCAAAACGCTCCCGGGTTATCCAAAACCCGATCCAGGCATACGCCCAAGTCCGAAATCATCATATGAACCTGTTGGAACCTTCAAATCTCAATTCCGAGGTCGTATACTCAAAATTCCAATCCTAGTTCATTTCTTCAGTTTTAAGCTTTGGAAATAAGAATTTTCATTTAAATTTGACTCCAAACTTCTTGAATTTTAATTCTGACCATACACACAAGTCAATATACTTGAGATGAAGTTGCTCATGGCCTCAAACTGCTGAATGACGCGCCGTATCTCAAAACGACCGGTTGGGTCGTTACACCCTCAAAACCTTGACTAGCTCCTCTAACAGTGTCATTTCCTTTGCCGGAACCCTACCGCCGGTGAACGTCACCACTTCCAATGCCTACCAAAATAACACCCCAGCTTTCTCTTTTCACCCTCTTTCCAAATATGCAAATGGTATCCTTCAAATCCCGGCTAAAAGCGTCAAATATTAAACAAAATATTCTTCATCCAAGATCCAAAGTACACCAAATAGTCTCAAATTAACGCCCTAGGTTCGCATGAGTCTTCTCTACCAAATCCCGATACCCACTCACTACAAATCTACCTTGAGCTATTCAAGTATCTGTTTTTAATTTTCTGGGCTCGAATTCTAATTCAATCTTTGTGATTTCGGACCGTAAAATCCCTAATCACATGTTTTCTTTTGAAAACATACGATTAGGGATGTTACGTGTCAGGAATCTTGAAAGATTCTGACAAAAATGTACGGCTGGAGTCTTCTTTGCACCTATAAGTTCTATCCCTTATGAAAATTCATTAAAAAAAGTCTTTTATAAATCTGTTTAGGTTAGATTTAATTTCTATTTCTTTTTCTTTGATTCTGATTCGATTTGATTAGTGAATAATTTAAGTATTAAATGATTCATGTTAGTTACTAGTTTAATTATGGCTTGATTGCATGAATTTGATTTAGTAATATAGATTTGTTTTGTTTCAATTTTTGTTTAGGTTTTTCAAAATTCGATTAGGACAATTGTGTTGGTTAATCTTGACAACAAATTAGTTTAATTCATTGTTAATTGATAGATTAAGGACGGTAATTGTTCATGCCTGTGGTAGTTAAAATTAGAACTTAGTTTAAATTGTTTAAAATTTCCTATTTCTATTTTTTGTTTTGATCTGATTTCGGATTATTTATTTCAATTGTGAATTAGTTATAGCTGAGTTAAAAGGGGTTAATCATAGTCAGTCTTAACTAAGGAAAAGAATTGGGGTTTAATTGGTGGGGTTGGGTTTGGGTAGTAATTATTTGATGTTTTAAGGGTATTTTGGGAAGGGAAGAGGGTATTTTAATCAGATTTGGTAATTCTTGAAATGAAGTAAGGGTATTATAGGAATTGTAATGGGTATAGGACCTTCTAGAATGTGCTTTAGTATAGTTTTCAATAAAATAGGTGTAGTTACTTGTATAATAAGTTTGAAAATAAAGGGTAAAAAATAAAAATGCAATAGGGACTAAAGGGTAAAATGAAAATCTGAAGTTATACCCTAAATTTGCCTATAAATAGGTATTCATTTGCCTTATTTCACAAGTTTTGGCATCCAAATTTTCCCTCCCCAACTACTTCTCCAAACTTCACATTTGATTTGAATCAAACCCTAAAAATCCAAAAACAATACAAAATCCGTAAAAACCCCCCAAAAAAGGAAGATCACAATTACATTGATTTCTAGATCAAAATATAGTTCTATTGCTAGTTCTATTCCATACTAGGACTATTCGAAATTTCTGAAATATTAGGGTTCATTTGGATCAATCATTTGGGTTTTGTTTGGTTGAGCTTTTTCTTGATAATTGAGTTGGTTCTGGGCTGGTTGATTGCTGTGCTTAGCCATTGTTGCTGATCCTCTCTTCTTCTTCTTACATTTTCTATATCTAGGTACATATTCTGAGACTATCTGATGTGGCTTCATCCGTTGGAAAACTGAAATAAAATTGAGGTTGTTGCTCTGCTGTGAGAGTGCAATTTTTAGTGATTTTGCTATGTTTTGATAATGTAATTAAACTTGGACTATTTCAAATCCCATGACTGTTATTTCATGTTTTCTATTAGGAAGTAGCTTAGTAGCGAATCAATATTTCAATCTCATGTTTGTATAATAGTTTTGACTTGCTGGAATGAATTACTTTAGTATAGGTTAATCTAAAACTGTAGGTTAATCGTGATTATATTTAGTATTGCTTGAAGTTTGTGTATAATATTTACCAGTGTTTCATAAGTCTGAGTAGGATATAGTCATTGTGTTTATGTGAATTGACATGACTGCTAGCAATTAATTAACTGTTGAAGTTTAAAATGGCATGAATGGACAATAATCAGCATTGCATGAGTAATAACTGTAAACTCCTCCAAGTTCGAGATCCCAAAGGCACAGAATTATAATTGATCCTGCAGATTTAGTTTGTTCATGTTCAATTACAACTGCGGATAACAAAAAATCACTCATTTATAATAGATCAGTTCAATTGAAATGCATGTGATTTTAATAATTGAGTATTTAGCTTAAAGGTGTTAACCAGGCCCAACGTTTGGCTCAATAGGCAGTCTTGAATCTAATTGAATATCTTTCACATTCCCGAAGGCCTATCACAATCCTAGACTAAGTGTTAACTCATAAATTGAGTACTAATTGACATGTGAGTATGGGTATTAGTTTAATTTGGTTTGTAACATTTGGACTCTCAAAATTGACCCAATGCATACCATTGAATGCTTACATAATTATTTGGCTTTATTCAAGAATTGGGCCCATTTTGAGCCCAAAGCTTGGTTGTTTCATGGACATAGGCTGCCCAGCTCATGCGATTGAATTGTTTTCTGTTTGGGCCAACTTTAAGCACAAAAACGCTAGAAGTCGAACCCCCCCCCCCTTAAAATTACATAAGGAATAGGGGAAATTAACTCTCAAACGTAAATTTGGTTTCGAATTAGGTAGAGGATTCAAGCTAAAAGGGTCTTCCCTTTTGTTTGAATTCGGACTTGAATACAAGGCCCGAATTTATAATTGTAAGTTTATTGTCCTTTTAGAGACAAATAAAAATTAGAAAATTTAGTTTGCTTTAGGTTGTCCTTCTAATAAAATGAGATGAGCCTCACTAAACAAAACTCATAAATTGTGGGGCCCTTATTAACTACTTAATTAAAAATACTTAGATATTCAGGACGGGCCGTTTAGCAAATTTTACGACCCTCCCAAAAGATAATAACACGTTAGTCTCTTTAGATGCGATTTTTCATAATCTTACCTTCCTAACACGGGTGTGTATTTCATACGACCCAAATCTAAATCCGAAAATGTTGAATAAAAATATGTCAAGGATCCTATGTTATATTATGGATCTCCTAAAGTGGGTTAAGTGAAAAGTTTTGATATGATGAAGTGTTAACCTGTTAGTTGTTCCGGAGTCATAATGAAAAATATATCCTACCGTATATTGGCACGTTGGGTGCAATGATTAGTACGGAACTTGAGGTGAATACCAAAGTTGTAGTTCGGTGTTGATAAGGATGTCGTGAGCTCGAATGAGCAAGAAAGGAGTTTTGATGATTGACGATTCGAAATGAGTATGAATGTTTGCAACGATATTATTAAGTTGAGGACATATGCTTGGAGGGCACTCAGTTATTAAGTTATGAAATGTGGATGAGTACTTCGGTTATGGCGGTTGTTCATGTGTATCAGAAGAAGAGGGAAATTAGTATGGACCCTTGAAAGGCTATCGGCTTAGTTTGATATGATCAGGATCGACTTGAGGTCGGGGGATGGATTTAAATGTGAATATAGGCACTATGTCAGGCCAGTTGTGTTCATTTCAGTAATGCTCTCCTTATGGAGTAGTCAGGGTGTTATTTCATCTTCAGCTATTTCTTGTAATATGTATTACACCATGCAAGTTGTGAGACGGCTTGGTAAACTTCTTACGTGTTGAGGTTCCGCATAGAGATGAGCTTATATGGGCACGATGGCTGTTGAGATTCAGATCGTGTATTACACCTCAGTTGTGTGTTGTAGATTATGGTGTTGTGTGTCTCCTAGGGAATGGTACAATACACTTAGAACGCTAGTAACCCAGATTCGGTGTTTTATTGTAATGAGCAATTTATCTCGATGTACATCTCCTTATGTGAGTTCTACCTGTAGATCGGGTGGCACGCCGCCATGGGTATGCTATTTGGATCGGGTGGCACGCCCCCATAGTTATGCTGTGTGGATCGGGTTGTGCGCTGCAATAGTGTGATGTTGAGTATAGTTTTCTATATGCTATTTTGTTTGCCTTGCTTCCTGTTTTCTAAGGAGAGTCCGTATTAGTGTGCGGGTTAGGTAATTCCTTCCAGAGTTCGTTTTCCTTTCATATCGCGTTCGAATTGGTGGCCTATTGGCACATTGTGGCATGATCTAAGACTTTTGATTATGTCTGGGTTAGCTTATTGCCTGAGCAGTTCACACTGGGTGAGATAATCATTTTGGATTTAGGATCAGTGCAATCTGAGTATATGAAGTATTATAGATATAAGACCATTATTTGGCCCTGAAGGAGGTGATGGTTTTTGTTATGGGTATATACCTAATGATTTGTTGACTCGGCAGTTGGTTATGAGTTACTGCACATCAATTCAGTCGTGGCGATGTTGAAAAGGTTAGAGTATGACCTGTGTAAGTCATGGGGTGCAATGGGAGCATCAGATTAGTAGGAATTTGACTAAGTTGATCAGGAAATGTTATGGTGGTCCGGTGAGTAAAGTGATCAAGGTGTGAATTCAGCAGAGTTATGCAGTCATGTTTGGGTTCAGCGTGTAGTGATGGTTATGCTGATCTTATGTTTGAACAAATCGGGCATTGAATTCTAGATGTTGGAATTGGGCTCTAAGGCGTATCGGGTAAAAGAGAATATCTTCATAATTGATCGAGCTATATGTTCAACTTATTTGTGGTAGCACGGGAAGGTGCATATAAAGTTAAACAATGATTTCAGACCACTCCATTGCAATTCCCAGCACGTTCGAGGACGAACGTATGTTTAAGTGGGAGAGAATGTAATGACCCGACCACTCGTTTTGAGTCCTAGCGCTCCATTCATTAATCGAAGGCCATGGACAACATCATTTTAGGTATCATGACTTGTGTGCATAGCCGAAATTAAGTTCCGAGAAGTTCAGAGTTGATTTGGAAAGAGAATTCTTATTTCAGAAGCTTAAAGTTCAAAGAATGAACTAGGATTGAAGTTTTGAGTAGACGACCTCAGAATCAGGATCTGATGGTTCCAGCATGTTTATATGATAATTTCGGACTTGGGCGTATGCCCGGTCCGGGTTTTGGATAATCCAGGAGCATTTTGGCGCCTATTGTGGAAGTTAGCACTTATGAAGGAATTTCATAAGTTTGTCTTGAAGTGCATTTCAGTGTTATCGATGTCCGTTTGGTACTCCGAAATTGTGAATAGCTCTGTATGGTGAATCTGGAGTTAGGAGCGTGATAGAAAGTGAATTCAGAGGTCCATAGGTCATTTTGGAGCCATTTGGCTAAAGATAAAAATTTGAAGGTTTTTGAGAAGTTTGACCAGAGGAGAACTTTTTGATATCGGGGTCAGAATCCGATACCAAAAGTTGGAGTAGGTCCGTAATATCGAATACGACTTGTGTGTAAAATTTGAGGTCAATCGGATGTGATTTGATAGGTTTCGGCATTGGTTGTTGAAGTTAGAAATTTCAAAGCTCATAAAGATGAATTTTGGCGTGATTCGTGATTTCGACGTTGCTTGATGTAATTTGAAGCCTCGACTAAGTCTTTGATATGTTTCCAGACTTGTTAACGCGTTCGGACGGGGTCCCGAGAGGCTCGGGTGAGTTTCAGTGTGGTTTTGGACCATTTCTAGGACGTTTATAACTACTGGTTTTTTGCTACAACAGTGTTATATGCGATCACGGGGAATTGGTCGTGATCGTGGTGAGTAAAATGTGAGAAACGGTCCATGAATCCCAATCACAGAAAGCCTTTTGCGATTGCGTAGAGCAAATATTTTGTTGCACTGACTCTACTTCGGAGGCTCATATCTCACAATCGATAAGGAATTTTGAGTTGATGTAAAAATGAAAGTTGTAGCCCTTTGTTTCTAGTTCTAGAAAAGTAAACCATTAATGATTTGGATTTGTTTACAACGAGGTATGGCTGTTACACTACAGGGTGACCGGGAAAATGAAGAAGAAAGTTGTGTTACACATGGGCTGACTTGGACAAATTATATCTAGAAATATATAAGTAATTGGAAAATGACCAACACATGAAAGTTGTTGATCTTTGAGTCTAGTTTTCAGAACATTTAACTATTTATCATTTGGGGTTGTGTACGACGAGTTATGACTATTCTACTATAGGCTGTCTGGAAGGTTGAGAAATTGTTCTCCGCGATCGAGAGGAGTAAATTTTGGGCGGGAAAAATTGTTCTACGTGATAGCGAGAATGGTATTTTAGCGGGTTTAGCTCTTTTTTCTTCATTTCTTCAAAGCATGGACGATTTTTGGAGAGCTTCAAAAAGGGATTTCGTCATCTATGTTAAGGTAAGTTACTCCTACTCATTTCTAAGTTAAATATAAGATTATATCATGGAATTAGACATGAAAATTGTGGAAAAATTGGGATTTTTGGAAGAAAACTTAGAAACTTGCTAAATTGGATTTTACCACGAATTAGAGCATGGAATTAGGAGTAAATTATATATTTGAGCTAGTGAAGCTATGGGCAGAGTATATTTTCGAGAAATTTAAGAATTCTGGCATGTGGGCCCGAGGGCATTTTTGTTAAATTTTTTATCGGGGTTAGGATTGTTATAAATTGGATTATATTGAGTACCTTAGCGTATATTAATCGATTTACATAATTATTGGCTAGTTTTGAAGCGTTATGCATCAATTCGTGTCTTCAGAAGGGCGTGGAATGCCGGTTATTGATCTTTGAAGCGAGATGAGTCTCCTTTCTAACCTTGTAAGATGGAATTATCGCCATAGGTGAATTAATTGATTATGTGCTCCTATTTGTGGGGGCTACATATGCACGAGGTGACAAGAGACCATGCGTAGCTACTATTATGCTATTGTCCGGGTAGTTAAGACCCAAAAGCATGTTACACTTGGATTATTTATGAACCCATTGATAGCTTGGATTGCACTAATTACATTGAATTAGTAAATGGATTTATAAAAGGATTAAACTTAATTTCTTAAAATTTGTTAAAGGAGAATTGGTTTTATTTGGATAAATATTCCGCGATAAGTTCTTAATCGACTGATTGAGCATGTATCCTTATGTGTACCTGCATTGCATGCATGATTCGCGACCAGGGTATGTGTTTATTTATGGAACGGGCCGAATGCCTTTGCATATTAAATAGATGAATCTATGATTCAGGTCATTCAACCCTCGGCAGTGCTCAATTTACATTTATGTTGGAGCGGGTCGTCGACTTCAGCATGATTGGCGCATGATATATATTGTTTTCTTGAGAATTTTATACATGGATATTGCCTTTCATGTCTTAATATAAATTGATAAGATAATGAAGAGTAAGCCTTGAAAATCCTTGATTATTTTTTGAAGGTGTTAACCCGTTTTCCAGCTACACGAATTAGAACACTACATAAATCTATAATTTACACACATTTAATATATTGCTAGTTGACCTCTAGTAAGAGTCAAAGTTGACCATCTCGTCTCTACTTCATCGAGATTAGACGGGATTCTCACTGAGTATATGTTGATTATGTAGTCATATTACATTTTTGTGCATTTTTGTTGCACATGTATATGTACCTTTAGCAGCCTACTGGGCGTAGCAGCGCGGATGATGCTGGGACTTGGTGAGTTGTATTATTCGAGGCGACCCGCAACTAGTATAGTCCTTTAAGCATATTGTATTTATTTCCGATCCACTATATTTCGGACGGATGTTGTATTTTATTTCCCTGTCAGTAGACGCTCATTCACTAGTGACACCGGGTTCTGGGAGAATTTTAGATTCAGTATTAAGTCCCTTATTGACTTTAAGTTCATTTTATTTGTAAGATTTTTATTGTTTAATATTATTCGTATAAGAAAAATGTTTTCTGCAAGTACTAAAAATTGAATTCAATTGTGCATTCTTGGTTGGCTTGCCTGACAGCGGTGTCTGGCGCCACCACGACCCTTAGTAGATTTTGGGTCGTGACACATCCTTGTCAATAAGAACTTGTAGAGGCCTCTTCTAATGGTATCCAGTAACTCTGAGTCTGATAGTTATCATAGCAGTAAAGGCTTGCCATGATATAGTTATGATTTCATATGCGCCTTCCATAATCTCCTATAGAGAACTTTCTCATGTCTCACTCAAAACTATATCTTCATCAACAACCTCCACCATATACATCTACCTATTTGAGTTACATTGATATCTTGGGACACATCACAAAAAAGATAAAGACCGTTAGCCCTCTTACTATCCATTTCTGTTGAAGTTAACCTTCTCCATGGGGTTCTATTAGGTTTATTTTGTTGTGATTCAATTTGCTTTTTTAATATAGGTTGAGGAGTAGTAGGTTTTTGAAAATCCTGTGGCCAATAGTAATTTGGAGTAGGTAGAAGACCACCTTGAGTTGACTTACTCACAGGTTTCAGTCCCTAAGTTTTTTCTTGCGCTTCAAACACTTCCTCTTGCAGTCTTGCAATCTTGTAGACTTTCATTAGTGTTCTTGGGGCTTGGACCTTACTGCTTTGTTAAGCTTAGGTTTCAATCTTCCTAAGAAATAACTAATAGTATTCTCATTGGAAAGATTCACACTAGTCAATAACTGATCACGCTCAACTGAGTCTCACAAAAGACTATGCGGGCGTTGCAAATATAATTTGAGTATTATAGCCCAGAGACGAACCACAGAGACTAACCCACCAATTACAATAGTCAGAATTACTTCATTCCCACTACATGTCTTCTCAAACTTTTGGATTCACAATTGTTGATTATCTAATAGCTAATATTGAAAATAATGAGTACAGACAAGTAAATTTTACTTAATGTGTAAACAATATAAAGAAGGTCTAAGATATTGATTTCCCCCGTCGGTCTTTTCCTTGGTTGTATATCTCCTATAATTTAGATTTATCTATCTCTAACAACCATGAACTCTCAATTTATCATAATTCTTTCTCAAGCAATTACAATAATCTACTAAACGCACTCTCTCAAGTAACGTTAGCTAATGTCACGATATAGTTCACTTAAATTGCATCCAGAATTTTGTTATCTCTAATCCAACCCTTAAACCCTCGGTTATGACTCTCGTCTATACTCCGGGAGTGATGTTGTTCATACAATCACCTAAATATGTATTCTCTCTCAAGAATATACACAATAAATAGGAGCGAATACTTGTGGGACCTTTCAACTATTCCACAATCAAAACATATATGAACAATTAGAGGTTAAACAATAAACACAATTAAATTGATAAAACAACCAAGTAATTCCCAACGGGTTCCATCAAAACCTTAGAGTAAGAATTTAGCTACTCATGATAATTGGTAAAGCAATAACTAAAGAATTCATAATCATAAATTGCATGAAAAATTAAGAAGAGTAAGAGTAATGGTGTTTTTGTGATCTCTCCCACTTGTTCTTCTTGCCAGCTAGCTCTAAAATGTAAAACTAACTGGCTTGGGGGCGGATTTCCTACACTGTATTTAGGTTTTACAAACATTTCCCCAATTTACACTTTGGCTTTCAAATTTATTGACGTCTCCAGCCCCGTCCACGGCCGCGGCACCAACCACGGTCAACCGCGGCGCGTTCTGTAATGGACAGTGGCCGCTACCGTGGCCATCCGCGGTGGATCGCGGGAATGCCTGTGGTCGTGTGTTCCATCTTTTCGACACTTTTACGTGCTCGTTTGCACTAGGTAATTTACATTTGTGTGATTTATGCATGTCCTTGCCTCCAAACGCTCCATTTTAGTCTTGATCTATCATGCATTCCTTGCGAAACCAAATAGCATCAATTCACACATTTAACCCACAATTTCCACAAAAAAACAACAACAAAGCATGGGTATCTACGACATAAATGGTGACTATAACGCATATTATCAACACCCCATGCTTAAATTATTGTTAGTCCTCGAGCAATTCACCACACTCATAAAAATCATCCCTTATATGTTTCTTTCAACGACTTACACCATGAACTTTATACAAGAATCATGTCTAGTAGTGAACAACTCATGCTTCAACATTCAAGTTTTTCGCATCCTGCATATCTATGCTTACTCAAACCACTCTATACAACAGTCAAAACTCATCTTTCCTTTGTGAATCACATGCCCTCACAACACACAAGAGAGTAGCTTCATATCTATAATGGTAATGACATAACTCAGAATTCAAAGAAGCAAAATTCACTCACTCTCCAAAGGATATCCGCATGCAACAAAGAAGCACCATATGCTTGCTCGTAATGTACTACTCCACTAATCGAGCTCATTCAATCTTCGATCAATTAGGACTTTATTTGGTTGTAATGTAGGCTACGAGACGGGTAGGATATATTTAGATATAATAATGACTACCCTCCCTAAGCACTTTAATACATACATTTTAACATTTAAATCACACACTTATGTCAAACCAAACTCCACTTTCACATCAATTTATATTACCCCATACTTATTTAAGCACACTTATCTCAAGAGCGACCACTTATCAAAGAATTTTTTTTTTAAGTGGCTCTTCCTTTTTCAATACAATGCACCTTTCTCCTTATTCAATTAGTTCCAACCACCCCACTCTTTAACTTTACAAAGCTCATAACATTCTTCTCATGAGAGGTGAAAATGTTCAAATAGATGGTTAATTGAAATAAATGGGTAAGGCTTGTAATGTGGTTGCCAAAGAAATATGATTACAGGCTTAAATGGGTTAACTACGATACATAATAATTAGGTGGGTAAAATATGTATATATGGATCGATAAGAAATGCCTATATCACTTCCAAGACTGAACAAACTACTATTTCGCTTTGCAAACACACATGGCAAGTTCTAGGCATCAAGTGTACAACATGGAACACAGACAAAACTCACACCCACTTGACATATGACTCACTCCAGATTGGTTTATTACGATACTATCTTTTGAGTGTTCAAGTTAAGCACAAATATACAATTTTTAAGGTAATCAAACAAGATTTACTTTGAAGCTAAGCATTACACTCTAGCATCTATCATGTTCCGGTGTAAGCACGCTAAAAGTTACACATTTCAGCACTTCACCCATTAATCTCTAAAAAAATATCTACCTAAATCTGGTTCAAGCAAAAACCCTTGGAAAAGAATCGTGGTATGAAGAAAACCCAAGGGGGAATTACTACAATCTAAAAGCAAAATCTTTTTGGTCTTTTTGACCCTTTTCTTTTCGACTCACTCCTTCAAGATCCCCGTCGATAGAGATCCGTCGTCGGGACAAGTCCTTTTTTTAACAACTGCAATTCTAATTATCTACACACAAAATATTTACAAATATACATATATACAAAGAAATTCCCCCACCCCACACTTAAACAGAAGACATGTCCTAATGGCTTAACAATATAGTAAAAAGTGAGGTAAAGCATCTTCCCTGAAGCATCACTCCTAGTCAGACACGGTGTCAGGGTTCACGTTGCAAGCGCGACCCAAAGCTCTCAGCCAGCCCATGAATTTCTTCTCAGATTAACCTGCCTATCTGCTATAGCATCCGCACGAGTGCCTAGGTCAGTGACAGATGTCTGGAGTCCCATCATGCGGCGCTGCAGATCCTCTAAGCGAGTACTACGGCGTGGCTGGGAAGGGCCTACATCACTCCCACGAGAAGGGGCGGTGACCTCCATGGCATCAGCAGTATCAGGATCATTATCTGACTTAGACACCTCAGACGAGTCTTCAGGGCCATTTACCGGCACATGTCTTTCTTGGTTAATCTTACTCGCTCGAAATGGCATTTTCAAAGGTAGCTTTCTGTCAACTTGAGTGTTCTTAGGGACCCTGGCCATGCGGCATAGACGGGTGACCAGAGATGGAAAATAAAGCCCTTTTCCCAATTCTAGTGAACTAATAAACATTTCTTAAAAAAACACACGCGTCACATCAAACCCTTGCTGGGTCATAAAACAATAAATTATAGCTGGTCGCGGCCCATTGACATCGGTTTTATTGCTGGAAGGAAACAACCAAGTGTTGATGCTGATGAGCCAACACTTAGCTAACCAGGAGAGTGACTGCGAGTGTTGTGTTGTTGGTTTTGAAATCCACTTGGCTTGTGTCACGACCCAAATTCCCCCACCATCGGGATCGTGATGGCGCCTACTCGTGGTAGCTAGGCAAGCCAATTTACTCACCATCTTCCTATTTATACAACCATTTTGTTCTCAGATTTAATAGCAAGAATAATTACTCATATCTTTAAATGCGGAAGTCTTACGAATATTTGGTGAATAATAGTGTAAAGTAACTATCATAAATCCTCTACCCAAGAAGTGGAGTCACAAACTCACGAACTACTAAGGAATAACTAGACATAATGGTCTAAAAGAGAAATAAGTAATAATCGTCTGTCTCGGAACAATGAGACCACAGCAATAATAAAAACAAATAGAGGAGATACCGGGCCTGCGAACGCCTGCAAGCTACCTCGGTCTCGGTAGTACGATAATCCCGCTAGTGTACTACTGCTGCTGCTCCTGCTCGAAACCTGGACCTGTGCGAAAATGCACAGAAGTGTTGTATCTGCACAATCCGACCCCATGTGCTAGTAAGTGTCTGGCCTATCCCGGCGAAGTAGTGACAAGCCTAGGACCAGACACTCACATAAACCTGTGCAGTGCTATATATATGTGTACCACAGAATAACAAAGATATTGAGCAACACAACTAACAAAGGAGGGAAACATGATGGGGGAGCACAATCGGCAACACATAATAAATCAGTATAAAAACTGAGAGTAGCAAAAACAGTTATTACAAAGCAAGAAGTTTAAATGGTTGCACGGTATCACCCATCGTGCTTTTACTCTTATCCTCACCAAATAATCAAATAAAAGTGCACGGCATCACCCGTCGTGCTTTTACTCTCATCCTCACCAAATAATCAAATAAAAGTGCACTGCATCACCCTTCATGCTTTTACTCTCATCCTCACATCCATGGCACGACATGATCCTTCGTGCATGTTTTAAGTAATAACAGCACGGAATGTCCCTTCGTGCATAAATAATAATACAAGGCACGGAATGATCCTTCGTGCGAACATAAGTAAAAATGGCACGGCATCACCCTTCGTGCATTATCACTCTTCCTCACCCAAATAACAATCACAGGTAAGGGCAAAAGAATTAAACAAGTAATATGTACCATCCCGGCAAGGGAAACAATAGTCATAACAATATCCCGGCAAGGGAACAACATCAACAACACAACAAAGTCCCGGCAAGGGAAATAATAATCAACCTTCAGAACCCGGCTAGGGCTCAAGAACATGACTTAAGAATATTCCACATTAACTCACAACATGTGTCCACAAACGGCTCACGGTCATGCTAGACTCTAGTGTATAGATGCTCGTCACCACGCCTATACACTGCACTCGATCACATAGCAATTAGCAAATTATCACACTCAATCATGTTCCCTCAAGATAGGATAGATCAAACACTTACCTCAAAGCCATGAAGTCCAATTAACCTTCCACTATCGCTTTACCTCAAAATTGAACCTTCAACTCGCTCGAATCTAATCACAATTGGTTCAATTACTTTAATAAATAATATATAAATTGGTTTGGACGCATAAAAATGGTTTTCTCAAAGTTTTACCCAAAATTTCCCAAAACGCCCCCGGTCCCACGTGGTTGAAACTCGAGGTTCGGACCAAAATCCGATTACCCATTCCCTCACGAGTTCAATTATATGATTTGTTTGGAAATTGGACCTCAAATCGAGGTCCAATTCCCCAATTTATGAAAAACCTAGGTTCTACCCAAAAACAACAATTTCAACCATAAAAACCTTTGATTTCTCATGGAAAACATGTTTAATGATGTTAGGAATTGAAAGAGTTGAGTAAAAATTGACTTACAAGTGATTTGGAGTGATATTGCTCTTGCAAAATCGTGTGTGGTGTTTTGGGTTTTCAAAGAATAGTGAAAAAGGGGTTTAAAATCGTTTAAGTATAAATTTGCACAGCTGCGGATATGGGAATTGCGAACATATGTTCGCAATTGCGAACATAGCAGGTCCTGACTGCAGACATCGTATTTACGAGAGAATTGTTTGCATTTGCGAGCATAGGCCAAAACAGGGCCACTTCGCATTTGCGAAGTTCGGTTCGCATTTGCGAACCTGTGCATTTCCTTGGCAGCATCGCATTTGCGAGCTTTCTTTCGCATTTGCGAAGCAAGCCTTTTCCTAGCCAACTTCGCATTTGCGAAGGTTTGTTCGAATTTGCGAACTAAGGCCTATTCTGGGACATCTCGCAATTGCGAGTAATTCTTCGCAATTGCGAAGATATCAGCTGGGAAAAAATACAAGCCGTGTTATTTTTCAAAATTTGCTCTAACGGCCTATCAAATATTAACCTGAGCCCTCTGGCTCCAAACCAAACATGCACACAACCTCAAAAACGTACCACGAACTTGTTTGTGCGATCAAATAGCCAATATAACATCGTTTTCATAGAATTAAGCCTCAAATTCATGATTTCTTCTTTTATCTTAATAAACTTTCAAATTTGGAACTCATGGTTCAAAACACATCAAACGACGTACAAATTCCATCAAACATTGCAGGAAATTTCTTAAATAATATATAAGACTTGTACCGGGCGTCGGAACCAAAATACAAGCCCGATACCATGGTCTTTTAATCAATTTTCATTTCCATTTTCATTAATAATTTCAGCAAAATAATTTAACAGAAAAATTCATATCTTGGGCTCTACGCCTCGGAATTCGACTCCGGACGTATGCCCGAGTCCCATATTTTCTTACGGACCTTCCGGGACTGTCCGATCTCGGGTCCGAGTCTATTTACCAAAAATGTTGACTAAAGTCAACTATATTAGTATTAATATCAAATTTCTTCAAATTTTCCATAGAATTCACATATTCTAACATAAAAATATTCCGGCTACGAGCCCGGAATACGCTCGTAAATTGAGGCAATATAAAATAAGATTTTTAAGGCCTCGGAAGCACGGAACAAATAAGGAAACAGGTGATGACCCTTTGGGTCATCACATCCTCCACCTCTAAAACAACCGTTCGTCCTCGAACAGACAAGAGAAGGAAGTACCTGAGTCGGGGAACAAATATGGGTAACAGCTCCGCATATCAGATTCGGACTCCCAGGTCGATGCCTCAGGAGGCTGACCTCTCCACTGAACACGCACGGAAGGAAAACTCTTCGACCTCAACTGTCGAACCTGCCGATCTAGAATGGCCACCGAGTCCTCCTCGTAAGATAGATCCTTGTCCAATTGGACATTACTGAAGTCTAACACGTGTGTAGGATCGCTGTGGTACCTCCGAAGCATAGATACATGAAAAACTCGATGGACGACTCATAAGCTAAGTGGCAGTGCAAGTCTGTAAGCCACCTCTCCCACTCGGTCCAAAATCTCAAATGGACCAATATACCTAGGGCTGAGCTTGCCCTTCTTTCTGAACTTCATCACGCCCTTCATAGGCGATACTCGGAGCAATATCCGCTCACCGACCATGAAATCCACATCTCGGACCTTACGATCCACATAAGTCTTCTGTCTAGACTGAGCTGAACGCAACCTCTCCTGGATAGTCTTGACCTTGTCTAAGGCCTCCTGAAGTAGGTCTGTACCCAGCAACAGAGCCTCTCCCGGCTCAAACCATCCGACTGGAGACCGACATCGCCTACCATACAATGACTCATATGTGGCCATCTTAATGCTAGACTAGTAGCTGTTGTTGTAGGCAAACTCTGCTAATGGTAAAAACTGGTCCCACGAGCCTCCAAAATCAATGAGACAGGCTCGGAGCATGTCTTCTAGGATCTGAATAGTCCTCTCGGACCGACCGTCCGTTTGAGGATGAAAAGCTGTACTCAACTGAACCTGGGGACCTAACTCCTGCTGGACCGCTCTCCTGAAATGCGAGGTAAACTGTGTACCCCGATCTGAGATAATAGACACCGGCACCCCATGAAGGCGAACAATCTCCCGGATGTAAATCTCTGCTAGTTTCTCCGATGAGTAAGAGACAGATACTGGAATGAAGTGTGTTGACTTGGTCAGCCTATCAACAATGACCTAAATTGCATCAAATTTCCTCCGAGTCAAAGGGAGTCTAGTAACGAAGTCCATAGTAATCCGCTCCCATTTCCACTCGGGAGTTTCAATTCTCTGGAACACACCACCAGGCCTCTGGTGCTCATATTTAATAGCTGACAGTTTAGACACCGAGTGACATACGCAACGATGTCCTTCTTCATCCTACGCCACCAATAGTGCTGCCGCAAGTCCTGATACATCTTCGTGGTGCCCGGGTGGACAGAATATCGCGAACTGTGGGCCTCCGCTAAGATCAACTCTCGAATCCCCTCAATATTGGGCACACAAACTCATCCCTGCAATCTTAATACTCCGTCATCATCTAGAGTTACCTTCGTGGCACCTCCCCGCTGTACAGTATCCCTCGGGTCATACAAATGAGGATCATCAAATTGCCTCTCACGGATACGCTCTAATTGAGAAGAATGAGTGACTGTGCAGGCTAACACCCTGCTAGGCTCAGAAATGTCTAGTCTCACGAACCGATTGGCTAAGTCTTGGACATCTAAAGCAAGTGGTCTCTGGCTGACCGAAATATAAGCGAGACTACCCATGCTGGTGGACTTCCTACTCAACGCATCGGCCACCACATTGGCCTTACCTGGGTGATATAAGATAGTAACATCATAGTCTTTCAGCAACTCTAACCATCTCCTCTGTCGCACATTTAACTCTTTTTGCATGAATAAATATTGAAGACTTTCGTGATCCGTGTATACCTCGCACGCCACACCATATAAATAATGCCTCCAGATTTTTAAGGCATGAACAACTGCTGCCAGCTCAAGATCATGAGCCGGATAATTCTTCTCATGGATTTTCAACTGTCTCGAAGCATAAGCAATAACCTTGCCACCCTGTATCAATACCGCTCCAAGCCCAGTACGGGATACATCACAGTAAACTGTGTAAGGCCCCGAACTCGTGGGCAAAATCAACACTGGTGCCGTAGTCAGAGCTATCTTGAGTTTTTGAAAGCTCGCCTCACACTCATCTGACCACTTGAACTGGGCACCTTTCTGGGTCAACCTGGTCATCGGGGCTGCAATAGAAGAGAACCCCTCTACAAATCGATGGTAGTAACCTGCTAACCCCAAGAAATTCCGGATCTTGGTCACTGAAGCTGGTCGAGGCCAATTCTTGACTGCCTCAATCTTCTTTGGGTCCACCTGAATACCCTCTACTGACACGATATGACCCATAAATGCAACCGAACTCAACCAGAACTCGCATTTTTAAAACTTGGCATATAGCTGATTATCCTTCAGAGTCTGAAGAACCACTCTGAGGTGCTGCTCGTGATCTTCCTGGCTGTGGGAGTATACCAGGATATCATCTATAAAGACTATCACGAACAGATCTAGATAAGACATGAACACTCGATTCATCAACTCCATAAATGCTGCTGGAGCATTGGTCAACCCGGAAGATATGACCAAGAATTCATAGTGCCCATACCGAGTACGAAAGGTTGTCTTAAGAATGTCAGCCGCCCTGATCTTCAGCTGATGGTAGCCCGACCTCAAGTCTATTTTCGAGAACACCCTCGCTCCTTGGAGCTGGTCAAACAAATCATCAATCCTCGGTAGTGGATACTTATTCTTTATCGTCACTTTGTTTAATTGCCGATAATCAATACACATCCGCATCAAGCCATCCTTTTTTTTCACAAATAACACCGGTGCACCCTAGGGAGAAACATTGGGCCTTATAAAGCCATTTTCTAGAAGGTCATGCAACTGATCTTTTAACTCATTTAACTCTGGCGGGCCATGCGATATGGTGGAATAGAGATGGGCTGAGTGCCCAGTGCCAGATCAATATAGAAATCAATATCCCTGTCAGGTGGCATACCTAGCAGGTCTGAAGGGAAGACTTCGGGAAAATCTTGTACAATAGGAACTGAATCAATAGATGGAATATCCGCGCTAAAATCACGAATGTATGCCAACTAAGCTAGACACCCCTTCTCGACCATACGTCGAGCCTTAACATATTGAATAACATTGCGAACGGAGTGGCCTGGGGTCCCTCTCCACTCTAGTCGGGGTGATTCTGGCAAGGCTAAGGTCACTGTCTTGGCATGACAAACTAGGATAGCATGACACAGGGACAACCAATCCATCCCAATATGACATCGAAATCCACCATGTCTAATAGTAATAAATCAACATAGGTCTTAAGACCCTCGAATATAACCACGCACGAACAATGCACCCGGTCGACTACTATAGAGTCACCCACTGGTGTAGACACATAAACAGGAATGTCCAGGGCATAGCTAGGCACGACCAGGCATGGTGCAAAATAGGAAGACACGTATGAATTTGCAGACCCAGGGTCAAATAATACTAAAGCACATCTATCACAAACTAGAATGGTACCTGTAATCACAACATCCGATGCCTCTGCCTCTGGCCTAGCTGGTAAAGCATAAAATCTGGGATCGGCACCACCCCTCTGAGCTATGTCTCTAGGACGGTCATCCACTGGCTGACCTCTACCTCTGGCGGGACGGTCTCCACCTCTAGGGTCTCGACCACCACTTCTACGATCTCTACCCCCGCCCCTAGCTGGCTGGGCAGACTGTGGTCAGCTGGGGCCTGAATCATGGGGCGAGGACCCCGCTGCTCGAGGGCAAAACTTGACAAGATGACCTGGGTCACCAAAACCGTAACAACATTTTGGCTGTTGGGACTGCTGACCCTGACATCCTGAATGGCCCGCACAAACAATCTGAAGAGACTGAGCACTGATGGGAGGCTAATCTGAATACTGCTCACGAAACCCACGATCACCTGAACCACCCTGCGAAGCCTGGAGAGCTGACTGAAAAGGCCCGGAAGACTAGCCCCTATCATAAGAATCACTGCCTCCAGATGAAGTACCACTAAATCTGCCGGAATGATGAGGCCTCTTGTCTAAAGGATAACCACCTCCCCGAGCAAGAGTCATCTCAACCCTACAAGCTGCATTAGCCACCTCCTGAAAAGATATGTCACTCTCAACTCCCAAAGCCATATGAAGCCACATCGGCTGACTTAGCCCATCTATAAACCTGTGGACCCTCTCCCGATCTGTGGGAATTATCACAACCGCATGACGTGCCAGATCAACAAACCTCGTCTCATACTAGGTAACAGTCATAGAACCCTGCTGGAGGCGCTCAAACTGTCTCCGAAGTGCCTCCCGCTGGGTAACATGGAGGAATTTCTCCAAAACTAACTCCATAAACTGGTCCCATGCTAAAGCCGGGGACCCTGCTGGTCGAGTCAAACAGAAATCTCTCCACCACGTCTTGGCGAATCATACAAGCCTGAATGTGCAAAACTCAACCCCGTTGGATTCCACTATTCCCATAGTCTTGAGAATCTCATGGCAACTGAATAAGAAGTCCTGGGGATCCTCTGACGGGGCACCGCTGAAAGTGGTGGTAAAAATATTGGAGAACCGATCAAGTCCATAAAGCATCAGAATTCATGGCCGCTACATCTCCGGCCTGAGCTGTAGTGCCTGTCTGAGTGGCCACTGTTGGCTGAACTACTGGTGCCTAAGCCTGGGGAGCTACTGGCTCTAGAGTACGTGCAACAGGGTCTGGACCCCTCCTCCAGCCTGAGAAGTGGCTGGTGCAACTGGTAGTAAGCCTGCTCCGGCGACACTGTCCATAAAACCCGTTATTCTGACAAGAGCTTCCTAAAGATGCGGGGTAAATAAGACCTCTTCTGGGACCTGAGCTGGGCCCGCTAAAGCTACTGGGGCTGGAACCTTCTCACCAATCTCAACATGAAGCTCCACCTCTGGAACCGCTGCCTGGGGCTGAGCTCTGCCCCTACCACGGCCTCTGACATGGCCTCGGCCCTTGCCCCTCGCGGGAGCTGCCTGGGGCTCAGGCAGCTGATCAGCGGATGAAGAAGCGCGTGTCCTCACCATCTACGAAAGGACAGAGTAAAAATTCAATCAGTAGTAATCGCACGACAAGAAGGAATAAATGAGAGAATTTTCCTAACTCAATAGACTTTGGAGGACAAGTACAGACGTCTCTGTACCTACCCCTCAGACTCTACTAATCTTGTTCGTGAGTTGTAAGACCTATGTAACCTAGAGCTCTGATACCAACTTGTCACGACCCGGATTCCCCCACCATCGTGATCGTGATGGCACCTACTCGTGGTAGCTAGGCAAGCCAATTTACTCACCATTTTCCTGTTTATACAACCATTTTGTTCTCATATTTAATAACAAGAATAATTACTCATATCTTTAAATGCGGAAGTCTTACGAATAAAAGGTGAATAATAGTGTAAAGTAACTGTCATAAATCCTCTACCCAAGATGTGGAGTCACAAACTCACGAACTACTAAGGAATAACTACACATAATGGTCTAAAAGGAAAATAAGTAATAACCGCCTGTCTCGTAACAATGAGACCACATCAATAATAAAAACAAATAGAGGAGACGTCGGGCCTGCGGACGCCTGCAAGCTACCTCGGTCTCGGAAGTACGATAATACCGCTAGTGTACTACTGCTGCTGCTCCTGCTCAAAACCTGGACCTGTGCAAAAACGCACAGAAGTGTAGTATCAGCACAATCCGACCCCATGTGTTGGTAAGTGCCTCGCCTATCCCGGCGAAGTAGTGACAAGCCTGGGACCAGACACTCATATAAACATGTGCAGTGCTATATATGTATGTACCACAAACTAACAGATATATTGAGCAACACAACGAACAAAGGAGGGAAACATGCTGGGGGAGCACAATCAGCAACACATAATAAATCAGTAAGATAAAAACAGAGTGTAGCAAAAATAGTTATTACAAAGCAAGAAGTATAAATGGTTGCACGGCATCACCCTTCGTGCTTTTACTCTCATCCTCACCAAATAATTAAATAAAAGTGCACGGCATCACCCTTCGTGCTTTTACTCTCATCCTCAACAAATAATCAAATAAAAGTGCATGGCATCACCCTTCGTACTTTTACTCTCATCCTCACATCCATGGTACGACATGATCCTTAGTGCATGGTTTAACTAACAACGGCACAGAATGTCCCTTCGTGAATAAATAATAAAACAGGGCATAGAATGATCCTTCGTGCAAACATAAGTAAAAATGGCACGACATCACCATTCGTGCATTATCACTCTTCCTCACCCAAATAACAATCACAGTCAAGGGCAAAAGAATGAAACAAGTAATATGTACCGTCCCGGCAAGGGAAACAATAGTCATAACAATATCCCGGCAAGGGAAACAATAATCAACCTTTACAACCTGGCAAGGGCTCAAGAACATGACTTAAGAATATTCCACATTAACTCACAACATGTGTCCACAAACGACTCAAGGTCATGCTAGACTCCGGTGTATAGATGCTCGTCACCACGCCTATACACCGCACTCGATCACATAGCAATTAGTAAATTATCACACTCAATCATGTTCCTTCAAGCTAGGATAGATCAAACACTTACCTCAAAGCCTTGAAGTGCAATTAACCTTCCAATATTTCTTTACCTCGAAATTCAACCTTCAACTCGCTCGAATCTAATCACAATTGGTTCAATTACTTTAATACATACTATATAAATTGGTTTGGATGCATAAAAATGGTTTTCTCAAAGTTTTACCCAAAATTTCCCAAAACGCCCCCGATCCCACGTGGTCGAAACTCTGGGTTCAGACCAAAATCCGATTACCCATTCCCTCACGAGTTCAATTATATGATTTGTTTTAAATTTGGAGCTCAAATCGAGGTCCAATTCCCCAATTTATGAAAACCCTAGGTTCTACCCAAAAACAACAATTTCAACCATAAAAACCTTTGATTTCTCATGGAAAACATGTTTAATGATGTTAGGAATTGAAAGAGTTGAGTAAAAATTGACTTACAAGTGATTTGAAGTGATATTGCTCTTGAAAAATCGTTTGTGGTGTTTTGGGTATTGAAAGAATGGTAAAAATGGAGTTTAAAATCGTTTAAGTATAAAATTGTACAGCTGCGGATATGGGAATTGCGAACATATGTTCGCAATAACGAACATATCAGGTCCTGAATGCGGACATCGCATTTGCGAGGGAATTGTTCGCATTTACGAACATAGGCCAATACACGGCCACTTTGCATTTGCGAAGTTCGGTTCGCATTTGCGAACCTGTGCCTTTCCTGGGCAGCATTGCATTTGCGAAGGTTTGTTCGCATTTGCGAACTAAGGCCTATTCTGGGACATCTCGCAATTGCGAGTAATTCTTCGCAATTGTGAAGATATCAGCTGGGGAAAAATACCAACTGTGTTAGGTTTTAAAATTTGCTCTAACGGCCTATCAAATCTTAACCCGAGACCTCTAGCTCCAAACCAAACATGCAAACAATCTCAAAAACATACCAAGAACTTGCTCACACGATCAAATCGCCAATATAACATCGTTTTCATAGAATTAGGCCTCAAATTCATGATTTCTTCTTTTAACTTCATAAACTTCCAGATTTAGAACTCATGGTTCAAAACACATCAAACGACGTTCAAATTCCGTCAATCTTTGCAGGAAGTACTTAAATAATATATAAGACTTGTACCGAGCGTCAGAACCAAAATACGAGCCCGATACCATGGTCTTTTAAACAATTTTCATTTCCATTTTCATTAATAATTTCAGCAGACAATTTAACAAAAAAATTCATATCTTGGGCTCTACGCCTCAGAATTCGACTCCGGATGCATGCCCGAGTCCCATATTTTCTTACGGACCTTCCTGGATCGTCCGATCTCAGGTCCGGGTCCGTTTACCAAAAATGTTGACCGAAGTCAACTATATCAATATTAATATCAAATTTCTTCAAATTTTCAATAGAATTCACATATTCTAACACAAAAATTTTCTGGCTGCGCGCTCGGATTACGCACATAAATTGAGGCAATATAAAATAAGGTTTTTAAGGCCTCGGAAGCGCTGAACAGATGAGGAAACAGGTGATGACCGTTTGGGTCGTCACAACTTGTTTCTTTAGAATCCCTATGACTCCCAAGAGCCTATCCCAATTGACTGGTGGACGACTGTTACGGAGGTAATGAGCTGTACCTATGAAGGGAGGGAGGTGGTAAGCCCGAAGAATGGCATTAGGAGTAGCATCAACTTTGGTTTGTCGCACTGTTACCACCCAATTTCATATTCAGGGAGGTTAGCATAGAATTCCGGACAAATGTAATATTTTCTTCCTCGGGATTGTTAAAGAAGATGCCCAGTTGGCACCCATTTAGCTCGGTAAGCATGTCCGGGCAATCTAGCTCCAAAGCAAATCGGTCTATATGTATCTCATGCTGTAATTTCTTTGTCAATTTATGAGTATATCTTGTCTCCGTTGCCTTAGAAACAAATTTGTAGCTATCAAAATCGGTTGTGCTTGCTTGGCCCCTTGCTCGGGACGAAGAGCTAGTGCCTCTAACTGAGGCCCCTATTTGTTGGCGTTTACGAGATGAGCTCATTATGCCTATAAAACCAATAAATATCTATTAGTAAGATTCCAAAATGGTGACTATGAGGGTTACTCAGACTTCACCCCAACCAAGTCACACATCTCCTTATAACTCCTTCATTTAGACAATTTGCCAAACACCTTGTGGGAAACCTAGTTTAAGCACCTTATTTATCCCAATTATATCAAGAACACTCCCCCAAATTCAAATTTAAACAAATCCACATACACCCCACACTTGTTCAACAACATCACCCTACAATTTATACTATACTAAGCAACAACTATACAACCCTTTCACCAATCATGTGTTCAAACCACAACAACTACAACTCTACTTCAAAAACACTAACTAACAATGATTATTATATAATCTGAAAGCAATATACAAAAGATTAATTTACAACAATAATAGAAATAAAAGAGAAGGAAGATGGAACAGACCTTGTGGAGAAGAGGAAGCAAAAACTTAGAAAGGGAAGAGGAGAGGAGGAAGGGGGGTTAGGGTATTGAGTGAATTTGAGAAGAATAGGAGAGGGTTTTGAAGTTGGGAGAGAATGTCGTGAGTTTGATTATGAGGGGGGGAGGGTTTTGAAGAGTTATTTTTAAGGTAGGGGAGGTTTTGATTAGAAGGGGAGGGTTTAAAAACAAAAAATAAATAAATAAATAAATGAAAATAACTTACCTATCCAGTCCCGACCGCGGACTACCGCGATCGCTCCCGCGGTCCTTTACAGAAGGCTCCGCGGTCGGCCGCGGTCGCAGACTATTTTGCATGAATCTCCTGTTTTGACCGCGGTCGGCCGTGGACGCGCCCGCAGTCGCGAAGGCCCTTATTTTTTTTATAACAAATATACAAAATTTACTTATTGTATTACAAAAATTTTATGGGTTGCCACCCACGCAGTGCCTGATTTAACCTCGCGGTATGACCCTACTAGTGGAGTTCCTACTCCTTGTTTTCGTATTGGGGTTCTCTGAAATGTGACACCACTGTATCCCCCTTCTCATCAGCTGATCCTAAGTAGTGTTTTAGCCTTTGTCTGGTGACTGAGAATTTATTTGTCCCGCCAATTGATTCAATCTCCATCGCGCCACTAGCAAACATTTGCACTACTCTGAATGGCCCCGACCATTGGGATTTTAACTTACCCGGAAACAATCTTAGTCTTGAGTTGTACAATAATACCATATCACCGGGTTGAAAGTCTCTATACATAATGTGCTTGTCATGCATTTTCTTCATCCGTTCCTTGTATAGTCTCGTGCTCTCAAAGGTTTGGTAACAAAATTCCTCTAGCTCATACAGCTCCGTTAATCGAATTTTGTCCAGCCACTTCGGGATCAATATTCAAATGTTTTAATGCCCACCGAGCACGGTGCTCTAGCTCCACAGGTAAATGATAAGCCTTCCCAAACACCAACTTGTATGGTGACATACCTATTGGTGTTTTAAAGGCATTTCTATATGCCCAAAGTGCGTCATCCAGCTTCTTTGCCCAATCCGTGCGTGTTGCATTCACGATCTTTGTTAACACACTTTTAATCTCTCTATTGGACACCTCATGTAAGGCCCCGTAAAAATTTTGTGCATAAAACCTAGTAGCTGTGGTGTAATGGGCCGAATAATGTGTTAGGAATGCGTAGAATTTTTTGCGGCGAGCTTGCTCGCCGCGGTTCGGACCCTTGGTAGTGATTTAAGTGTCAAAAATGTAGAGAATAAAGTTTTCCAGAAAAGTGTCAAATATGCGGTCAAGAATGCGACCGCAAACCCGTTATGCGGACCGCATTCTTGCCGCAAAGCTTAACAGAAGCCTCCCAAAAATCATGTTGAAAATGCGGTCGATATGCGATCGCATAGTGAATCTGCGGTGCACTTTGCGACCGCAGATCAAGAATGCGGACCGCATATTGGTCGCATTCTGTAACAGAACTTGTGTCATTTTGAGGCCATTCTGCGGTCACTATGCGGACCGCATGTTGATTCTGCGGTCGTAAAGTGCACCGCATAATTGACCCGGTCCAGATTTTTGTAACATTTTGACCCGATCTCTTCTTTAATATAACACCTTTCTTCTTCATTTTATCATATCATCTTACCAAAATTAGAGAGAGAAGACAGGGTTTTTAGAGAGAGAAATCTTTCATCTTCAAAGATTGTTCCAACCATCTTAGTTCAAAGGATTCTAGGGCAAAGATTCAACTTCCCCAAATCTTTTCAAGGTAAAAACCCTAACTATTTTCTTTGATTTTCAGTTTTAAATTGGGTAAAGAGAGGTTTGCATATAATAGCTTTTGAAAATAGAATTTTTTGCACTCATGCATGATTATTGAACTTGATTTCTAGTAAAAAGAAGTGAGTAGAAGTAAGAGTCTTCAAGAACAAGGTTGGCAAGAGTAGGATATCTTGGGTAAGCATAAAGTAGGAAGAAACATCATCACCAGGTATGTATGGCTAATTTTGATTCTTGTGAAATCGCCTATATGTGTGAAATTTGTTTGGTTAGTGTTAATTTGACAAATTGTGTGAAATTCTCAAAGTTATTGTTAAAATATGAGTGATGTGGTATAGAATATGAACCGAAAGTTAAATGAGAGTCGAAATGGGTAAAGAATTGTGAATAATGATTATGATGGCCTATATGGCACCTTGTGTAAAACAAACGAAACGCTTGAGAATTTGTTTATTGTGGAAAGAGATAAAACACTTGAATTGTGGAAATATTGTAACATGGTTGTGATATTGATTTGAAAAATAATTGAGAACATGAAACAATGTGCAAGTTGCTTATTTGAACTTGTTGAAATTGTGTGTAGTACCTTATCTCGCTGTTTGAAATTGTTGTGTTTTAAACTGTAAGGCGGGGTCGTGTTGCGCGCCGCAACGTGAGGAAATAAGGTGTGGGTTGGGGTGATAAGGGTGGCCGAGGTAATAAGGGTGGTCAGGGGCAATAAGGATGGAAAGCGATCGAAATCGCTATTGAAAATTGATACAAAAATCAATAATGTGAAATTGTGAAAGGAGACAACAGGAGAGTTTGCAACCTGTGGGGCACTGATTGCCCCTTTGTTTGACTACTTGTGCTTTACGTGATTGATTGGTTATTGTTAAATTGGTTGATCGTAGAAAGCGCTTTGTGTTGAGAATTATTTGAAATGAGGAAAACGTGGAAACATGGTTGGCTGACTTAATTAATTGTTGATGTAATTCAATGGCTTGAGTTTACTTGGGACAAAGTTTGTCCATACATGCCAGTACAATTCAAGTGTACCGACGTCCCTTTTGCCGGGGACGCTACATTCGTGTTATGATTGTAGGTGGATCAGTAGCAGGCACTTCAGCTCATCGGCAGTAGTATCCTTCTCCTTCCACTGCCCGTTTTGGTGAGCCCCTTTTCTTCCTTGGGGCCCCGTGTGGTTCATGCCACTTTTGTTTAGATTTCATTTTGGTTTTGTAAGGTATAGCCGGAGCCTTGTTACCGGCAAGTATTGTATTCCCTTTTTTGTATCCTAGAGGCTCTGTAGACATGTAAACTGTGGGACTCCAGTACTATGTATACATTATGTTATGTCGGGCGTTGTAAAAACTGCAAACTTGTTAATGAATCACTAGTATGGTTTTATTTGTTTAATGTGAAATCATTCATGGTTAGTAAGATATTTGGTTAATGAGAAACAATCAATACAGGGGTAACGCGTGGGAATGAAAGGCACCCAGGTCCGCTTGATTGGGGCAACCCGGTCAAGCGCCGGTCATGTTCCCCGATTTGGGGCGTGACAAACTTGGTATCAGAGCCTAAGGTTTTAAAGTGTCCTAGGATGTCTCAGAGCCGTGTCTAGTAGTGCCCTTCTTATCGGTGTGTTGTCGACCACATCAAATAAGTTGGGAGCTACACGGGCATTTAGAAATTTACCTATTTCTTTGTTAATCTATATCGTGCGGTAAAGTGCAATGTGGAAATATCCGTGTCTAATTCGCGCCTTGTTCCCAAATTTTCAGAATATGGCACCTAAGAAGAAGGCTAGACTCGGCCTTAGGGCCAATGCCGGCCCAAGTGCGGCTATTAATCATGTACCCGATGCTGTGGGAGAGAATGACCCACCAGTCCTGAATTTGCCTGGCCCATCTATTCAAAACCCAAATGTCCCTATTCCAGCTGCAGCAGAGGATGCGACCATTCCTCCTGCCGGTGTTCCTGACTAAGATACAGTTCCCGCTTCGGGCTCTGGTATCTCTAATGAAGATCTTAGGGGAGCCATTCATATGTTAACACAGTTAGTGGCCGCCCAGGCCCAGAGATCCCATGATGCCCCTGCATCCTCCAGCGGACAGGGAGATTCCTTTGGCTCTAGAGTCCACCAGTTCTTGCGATTGGCCCCTCCAGAATTTTCAGGTACCGATCCAGAGGCTGACCCACAGGAATTCCTTGATGAGATATACAAGACCCTCAGAGTGATGAAGGCTACAGATATAGAGGGGGTAGAGTTGGCCTCTTACAGGCTGGAGGGAGCGGCACGTTCATGGTTCGAAATGTGGGAGGATTCCCGTGAGGAAGGGAGCCCTCCGGCCGGATGGGATGAGTTCGTGGATGCATTTATGGACCACTTCTTACCTGCCGAGGCAATGGCAGCCCATGCCACTGAGTTCGAGGTTCTCAAACAGGGCAGTATGAGTGTTTGGGAGTATCACATGGAGTTCGTAAGGTTGTCCAAGCACGCTCCTCATTTAGTGTCGACCATGGATGCCCGGGTTCGACGGTTTGTTCAGGGCCTTAGCCCTTTGGTAGTGAATGAGGCCGCCACAGCAGCTTTGCACTCGGATATGAACTATGGGAGGATCGTGGGGTTTGCTCAGGCCACAGAGGCCAGGAAATTGAAGATTCGTGCAGAAAGAGAAAGTAGGAGCAGGGCCCGGTCAATGGGTCATTCAGGGAGATCACTTCCAGGGAAAGGGTCATCAGGGCCATCCCAGTCATATGCTCAGTCCTCTGCGAGTGCACCGCCATCCGTGCACAGTCATCAGCAGGGCAGTTACTCGAGACCCGGTTCAGACAGCAGGAGGTCTCGTCAGTCTGGTCGTCCTGGGGTGAGATCCCAGCAGCAGGGGAGACCTACATGCCCCAAGTGTGGGAGATTTCATACAGAGACTTGCTACCTTGACCTTCCAGTGTGCTTCGGGTGCGGGGTGAGAGGTCACATTCAGCGAGACTGTCGTGCACCCCGTCAGGGTATAGGTAGGGGATCTGCTCAGTCATCCGGTTCTTCAGCTGCTACATCATCAGCGCGTACTCCAGCAGCAGCAGGGCGTGGTGCAGCTAGGGGTGGAGCTCAGGGTAGGGGTGGACCTAGCCGATTCTATGCATTGAGTGGCCGCCAAAATGCCGAGGCTTCTCCAGATGTTGTTACAGGTATCCTGTCTGTTCAGACTATTGATTGCTATGCCCTTATTGATCCAGGGTCCTCCTTGTCTTATGTCACTCCATTCATTGCTTCAAGTTTTGGGATAGAACCCGAACCGCTTCATGAGCCGCTCTCTATGTCGACTCCAATTGGTGATTCTATTACAGCCTCACGAGTCTATAAGAATTGTGTTGTTACGGTGGGTGGTCGTGATACCACAGCCGATCTTATTGAGCTTGGGATGGTAGATTTTGATGTAATTATGGGGATGGATTGGCTCTATTCGTGCTTTGCCAAACTTGACTGTCGAACGAGAGTTATGAGGCTCGAGTTCCCTAACGAGCCAGTTATTGAATGGAGAGAAAATGGTGTAGTGCCAAGGGGTAGGTTTATTTCCTACCTTAAGGCTTCGAAGATGATTAAGAAAGGGTGTATCTATCACCTGGTTCGGGTAACGGACACCACCTCAGATGTGCCTACCCTCGAGTCCGTGCCAATTGTGAATGAATTTCCTGAAGTGTTTCCAGATGAGCTTCCAGGAATTCCGCCGGATAGGAAGATTGACTTTGGGATCGATGTATTGCCGGATACTCAGCCAATATCCATTCCACCATACATAATGGCGCCAGCAGAGTTAAGGGAGTTAAAGGAGCAGCTGAGGGATTTATTAGAGAAAGGGTTCATACGACCGAGTGTGTCGCCGTGGGGTGCTCCGGTTCTTTTTGTCAAAAAGAAGGATGGGTCACTTCGAATGTGTATTGATTATCGGCAGCTCAACAAAGTCACCATCAAGAATAAATATCCTTTGCCTCGAGTGGATGATCTGTTTGACCAATTGCAGGGAGCGAAGTTCTTCTCAAAGATTGATTTACGGTCCGGGTACCACCAGTTGAAAATTAGGGAGCAGGATATTCCTAAGACCGCCTTCAAAACTCGTTATGGTCACTTCGAGTTTTTGGTCATGTCTTTTGGGCTAACCAATGCCCCAACAGCTTTCATGGACCTTATGAATTGGGTATTCAAGCCATTCCTAGATTCCTTTGTGATTGTATTCATTGACGACATCCTCATCTACTCTCGGAGCGGGGAAGATCATGCCGTTCACCTCAGAGCAGCATTGCAGACCCTTCTTCAGCATCAATTGTATGCCAAGTTCTCAAAATGTGAGTTTTGGTTGGAGTCCGTAGCCTTTCTAGGGCATGTTATTTCCAGTGAGGGAATTCAGGTGGATCCTCGGAAGATTGCGGCAGTGAAAGATTGGCCTAGACCCACGACCCCGACAGAGATTCGTAGCTTCTTGGGTTTAGTAGGGTACTATCGGAGGTTTGTAGAGGGGTTCTCAACCCTCGCTTCCCCATTGACAAAACTGGCGCAGAAGGCAGTTAAGTTCCAGTGGTCCGATGCTTGTGAGAAAAGTTTCCAAGAATTGAAGTCAAAATTGACCTCGGCACCAGTATTGGACTTGCCAGAAGGCACAGAGGGATTTGTAGTTTATTGTGATGCCTCCAGAGTCGGTTTGGGATGTGTATTGATGCAGCACGGAAAGGTTATAGCTTATGCTTCCGGGCAACTCAAGAACCATGAGAAGAATTATCCGACGCATGATTTGGAGCTTGCAGCTGTTGTGTTTGCCTTGAAAATATGGCGACACTATCTTTATGGGGTACATGTAGATGTGTTTTCGGACCACAAGAGCCTCCAGTATTTGTTCAAGCAGAAAGAGCTGAATCTGAGACAGCGGCGGTGGTTAGAACTACTCAAGGACTATGATATGGACATATTGTACCATCCAGGGAAGGCAAATGTGGTAGCCGACGCTCTTAGTCGAAAATCCATGGGTAGTTTGGCTAATTTGGGTGTGGATCAGAGACTCCTGGCTCGAGAGGTATACCAATTAGCCAGTTTGGGGGTTTGTATCTCGGCGTCAGACGAGGGGGATATTTTGGTGCATAATGGAGCAGAATCATCATTGGTTGCGGAAATCAAGGAAAAACAGTTCATGGATCCAGCATTGGTTCGGGTGAAGGAAGCAATCATGAATAAC
Organism: Nicotiana noctiflora; assembly: GCA_032618575.1. Taxonomy (NCBI): domain Eukaryota; kingdom Viridiplantae; phylum Streptophyta; class Magnoliopsida; order Solanales; family Solanaceae; genus Nicotiana; species Nicotiana noctiflora. Next base: position 50,722 of record JASVEL010005041.1, read on the forward strand.
AAGACCTCAGCATTTGTACTCAGCAGCGAAGATGGTGTATTGCGGTGTCAAGATAGGCTATGTGTTCCGGATGTGGACGAGCTTCGGGAAAGAGTGATGGCAGAGGCTCATACTTCCAGGTATTCCGTGCACCCTGGTTCAACGAAAATGTATCACGATCTCAAGGAGATTTATTGGTGGAACGGTATGAAAAGGGACGTGGCAAGCTTTGTAGCTAAATGTCCGAATTGTCAACAAGTGAAGGCCGAGCATCAACGGCCTGAGGATTAACTCAGCTTATAGAAATACCAAGGTGGAAATGGGAGATGATGAATATGGATTTCGTGGTAGGGTTACCTCGCACTCAGCGTAAGTTTGACTCAATATGGGTGATAGTGGATCGACTCACCAAATCAACTCACTTCCCGCCTGTCAAGTCCACTGATACCGCGGAGCAATATGCAAGATTGTACATCAAGGAGATAGTAAGACTTCATGGCACTCCACTTTCTATTATCTCGGATCGCGGGGCTCAGCTCACAGCTAACTTTTGGAAGAAATTTCAGCAAGGTTTGGGAACTCAGGTGAATCTCAGCACAGCTTTCCATCCGCAGACCGACGGCCAGGCCGAGCGGACCATTCAGACGCTCGAAGATATGTTACGGGCTTGTGTCTTAGATTTTAAAGGTAATTGGGATGAACACTTGCCAATGATAGAATTTGCTTACAATAATAGCTATCATGCTAGCATTCAGATGGCCCCATTTGAGGCATTGTACGGGAGAAGATGTAGATCGCCAATCGGGTGGTTTGAGGTAGGTGAAGCGGAATTGCTAGGGCCAGATATGGTGTACGAAGCTATGGAAAAGGTCAAGGTTATTCAGGAGAGAATGAAAACAGCACAGAGTCGTCAAAAGTCCTATGCGGACGTTCGTCGAAGGGATTTGGAGTTTCAAGTCGATGATTGGGTGTTCTTGAGGGTATCTCCTATGAAGGGAGTCATGCGATTTGGAAAGAAAGGAAAATTGAGTCCTAGGTATGTCGGGCCATATCGGATCGTTCAAAGGATTGGTCAAGTTGCTTATAGGCTAGAGTTGCCTCCCGAGATGTCATCAGTGCACCCGGTATTCCACGTGTCCATGTTGAAGAAAGTGATTGGAGATCCATCCACCATCATGCCAGTCGAAGCTATAGAGGTTAATGAAGATTTGTCATATGAAGAAGTTCCAGTTGCCATTCTTGATAGGCAAGTCCGTAAGTTGAGAAATAAGGAAGTTGCCTCTGTTAAAGTATTGTGGCGAAGTCAACAAGTTGAGGAGGCCACATGGGAAGCAGAAAAAGAGATGAAGGAAAAGTACCCCCATTTGTTTGATCAAGCCTAGAAGAAATTAGGTGACACTTCTACTCCTAGTAACTACCATTTTGTCCAAGTTGTTTCTCTCTTAGTATTAGTAAAGTCTCCTTCATTTTGTAATGAGATAAATGCGTCACTTGAACCTTTCTTGATAAATGAAATCCTTATAAAGATTCATGTGTTAAATATAAGTGTGGATTGGTAATGGTTTGTTTGTGTGTACGTAGTGTATTAAAATGATTAAATAAGGAAGAACTCATTGAAGTGACTTGAATATGTGCATTTGTTGAGGCAAGAAAGTATATACGAGTTGTGGAAAGTGTTGTAGTTGTATATTGTTGTTTGGTAATGTGTTTCGTTGGCCCTCTGATAGGTGGATATGTCCATAATACAAAGGAAACTCTGGCGAAATTTTTCAAAAATATAAGTGTTAGTCAAAATTTTGATAGTTTGCATAGCATGTCTTTCAAAGCCAACTCATTCTCAAATCCTCATTCGAGGACGAATGATCTTAAGGGGGGGGAGGATGTAAGGCCCCGTAAAAATTTTGTGCATAAAACCTAGTAGCTGTGGTGTCATGGGCCGAATAATGTGTTAGGAATGCGTAGAATTTTTCGCGGCGAGCTTGCTCGCCGCGGTTCGGACCCTTGGTAGTGATTTAAGTGTCAAAAATGTAGAGAATAAAGTTTTCCAGAAAAGTGTCAAATATGCGGTCAAGAATGCGACCGCAAACCTGTTATGCAGACCGCATTCTTGCCGCAGAGCTTTCCAGAAATTCTCCCAAAATTCGTGTTGAAAATGCGGTCGATATGCGATCGCATAGTGAATCTGCGGTGCACTTTGCGACCGCAGATCAAGAATGCGGACCGCATATTGGTCGCATTCTGTAACAGAACTTGTGTCATTTTGAGGCCATTCTGCGGTCACTATGCGGACCGCATGTTGATTCTGCGGTCGCAAAGTGTACCGCATAATTGACCTGGTCCAGATTTTTGTAACATTTTGACCCGATCTCTTCTTTAATATAACACCTTTCTTCTTCATTTTATCATATTATCTTACCAAAATTAGAGAGAGAAGACAGGGTTTTTAGAGAGAGAAATCTTTCATCTTCAAAGATTGTTCCAACCATCTTAGTTCAAAGGATTCTAGGGCAAAGATTCAACTTCCCCAAATCTTTTCAAGGTAAAAACCCTAACTATTTTCTTTGATTTTCAGTTTTAAATTGGGTAAAGAGAGGTTTGCATATAATAGCTTTTGAAAATAGAATTTTTTACACTCATGCATGATTATTGAACTTGATTTCTAGTAAAAAGAAGTGAGTAGAAGTAAGAGTCTTCAAGAACAAGGTTGGCAAGAGTAGGATATCTTGGGTAAGCATAAAGTAGGAAGAAACATCATCACCAGGTATGTATGGCTAATTTTGATTCTTGTGAAATCGCCTATATGTGTGAAATTTGTTTGGTTAGTGTTAATTTGACAAATTGTGTGAAATTCTCAAAGTTATTGTTGAAATATGAGTGATGTGGTATAGAATATGAACCGAAAGTTAAATGAGAGTCGAAATGGGTAAAGAATTGTGAATAATGATTATGATGGCCTATATGGCACCTTGTGTAAAACAAACGAAACGCTTGAGAATTTGTTTATTGTGGAAAGAGATGAAACACTTGAATTGTGGAAATATTGTAACACGGTTGTGATATTGATTTGAAAAATAATTGAGAACATGAAACAATGTGCAAGTTGCTTATTTGAACTTGTTGAAATTGTGTGTAGTACCTTATCTGCTGTTTGAAATTGTTGTGTTTTAAACTGTAAGGCGGGGTCGTGTTGCGCGCCGCAACATGAGGAAATAAGGTGTGGGTTGGGGTGATAAGGGTGGCCGAGGTAATAAGGGTGGTCGGGGGCAATAAGGATGGAAAGCGATCGAAATCGCTATTGAAAATTGATACAAAAATCAATAATGTGAAATTGTGAAAGGAGACAGCAGGAGAGTTTGCAACCTGTGGGGCACTGATTGCCCCTTTGTTTGACTACTTGTGCTTTACGTGATTGATTGGTTATTGTTAAATTGGTTGATCGTAGAAAGCGCTTTGTGTTGAGAATTATTTGAAATGAGGAAAACGTGGAAACATGGTTGGCTGACTTAATTAATTGTTGATGTAATTCAATGGCTTGAGTTTACTTGGGACAAAGTTTGTCCATACATGCCAGTACAATTCAAGTGTACTGACGTCCCTTCTGCCGGGGACGCTACATTCGTGTTATGATTGTAGGTGGATCAGTAGCAGGCACTTCAGCTCATCGGCAGTAGTATCCTTCTCCTTCCACTGCCCGTTTTGGTGAGCCCCTTTTCTTCCTTGGGGCCCTGTGTGGTTCATGCTACTTTTGTTTAGATTTCATTTTGGTTTTGTAAGGTATAGCCGGAGCCTTGTTACCGACAAGTATTATATTCCCTTTTTTGTATCCTAGAGGCTCTGTAGACATGTAAACTGTGGGACTCCAGTACTATGTATACATTATGTTATGTCGGGCGTTGTAAAAACTGCAAACTTGTTAATGAATCACTAGTATGGTTTTATTTGTTTAATGTGAAATCATTCATGGTTAGTAAGATATTTGGTTAATGAGAAACAATCAATACAGGGGTAACGCGTGGGAATGAAAGGCACCCAGGTCCGCTTGACTGGGGCAACCCGGTCAGGCGCCGGTCATGTTCCCCGATTTGGGGCGTGACACCTCAACTTGCCCACTGGTTTATGGGTGGTAAGGAGTCGCTACTTTGTAATGAACATCATATTTATCAAGCAATTTCTTGAAGGCTCTGTTGCAAAAATGAGTGCCTCCGTCGCTGATGCTCGCCCTTGCTACCCCAAAGCGGGTGAATATGTGCTTTTTCAAGAATCTAACTACCACTCGTGCATCATTGGTGGAAAAAGCTGCAGATTTCACCCATTCAGACACATAATCTACCCACATCAGTATGTACTTATTATCGAATGAGCTGATAAAGGGACCCATGAAATCTATCCCCCACACGTCAAACACCTCTACTTCCTGAATTGGGTTCATTGGCATCTCATGGCGACGCGAAATATTTCCCGTCCTTTGGCACTCATTGCAGCTTTTTACCTAGAGGTGTGCATCTCTAAACACAGTTGGCCAGATGAAGCCGGTCTCCAGTACTTTCGCAGCAGTTCTAACCCTCCAAAATATCATCCATATGCTGAAGCGTGACATGCCTACAAAATAAAAGATTGTTCTATCTCGGGGACGCATCTCCGGATAATATTGTCAACACCAATTCAGAACAAATGAGGTTCATCCCAATAATACATGCGGCTATCACGGGAAAACGTTTTCTTTCGGACAGAAGACAGGTCATCGGGAATTACACCACAAGCAAGATAGTTTGCAAAGTCGGCATACCATGGTGCATCCTCAAGACTGGCAGCGAGTAGCTGCTCGTCAGGAAAAAATTCCAAAATTTCTCCAACTTCGACAGATTTTTTAGCTCCTTCAAGTCATGACAGATGGTCAGCGACTTGATTTTTTGTGCCCTTACGATGACGGATTTCGAGGTCGAATTCTTGAAACAGCAGCACCCAATGGATTACGCGCATCTTAGACTCCTTTTTCCCAATGAGGTACCTGAGAGCTGCATGGTCAGTGTACACAATTACCTTGGAACCAATCAGATATGATCAGAATTTGTCGAAAGCAAACACGACTGCCAGCATCTCCTTCTCTGTCACTGTGTAGTTGAACTGAGCACCACTTAGCGTTCTATTTGCATAATAGATCAGGTGCATTAGCTTGTCTTTTCGCTGCCCAAAGACTGCTCCTATAGAATTATCGCTAGCATCACACATGAGCTCAAATGGTTGCCCCCAGTCGGGTACAATGATGATGGGCGAAGTGGTCAACTTCCTTTTTATTTCCTCAAATTCCAACCTGCAATCATTAGAAAATACAAAGGGGTGATACTTTTCAAGGAGTTTGCATAACGGGTTAGCAATTTTGGCAAAATCTTTTATGAAACGCCGGTAGAATCCGGCGTGACCAAGGAAACTTCTCACCGCCTTAACTGAAGTGGGTGGTGGTAACTTTTCAATCACGTCAACCTTAGCATGGTCGACCTCAATACCTTTACTGGACACTCGATGTCCCAAGACTATTCCCTCACAAACCATAAAATGGCAATTCTCCCTGTCTAGTACCAAGTTTGTCTCCACACATCTTTTGAGCACTCTAGTTAAGTTGGGAAGACACTCTTCGAATGAATCTCCCACCACAGAGAAATCATCCATAAAGACTTCCATAATGTCCTCCACCATATCCGTAAATATGACTAACATACACCTTTGAAAAGTCGCAGATGCATTACACAACCCAAAGGGCATTCTCCGAAAGGCAAAGATGCCATAAGGACAGGTGAAGGATGTTTTCTCCCTTTGTTCGTGGGCTATCAAAATCTTATTATACCCCAAATATCCGTCTAAGAAAAAAAGTGTGATTTGCCAGCCAACCTGTCCAACATTTGATCAATAAAGGGTAGGGGAAAGTGGTCCTTGCGGGTGGCGACGTTTAATTTTCTGTAATCCATGCAGATTTGCCACCCTGCAACTGTACAAGTTGAGATCAACTCATTATTGTCGTTTTTCACAACAGTCATACCTCCTTTTTTTTGGGACACACTAAACAGGGCTGACCCAATTGCTATTAGAGATGGGGAAAATAATTCCCGCATCTAACCATTTAATCACCTCTTTCTTTACAACTTCTTTCATGTTAGGATTCAGCTTTCGCTACTGTTCCCTAAAGGGTCTATGCCCTTCCTCCAGGAGAATCTTATGCATGCAGAAAGCTGGGTTGATACCCTTTATATCTTCCATGGTCCAACCAATGGCAGTTTTGTTTTCCTTCAGTACTTGCAATAGCTGCTATACCTGCACATCTAGCAAACAGGATGAAATAATAATAGGTAATGTAGAATCAAGGCCACATAATGCATACCTGAGATGATCTGGGAGTGGTTTTAACTCCAACTTGGGTTGTTCCACTATTGACGGCTTGGCTGGGGGAGTGACCCTTTTTTTTGCATCTTGACGGACTCGAATTGAGGTTCCCTCGACCAAAATCCTCGGCCTTTCAGTGCCATTACCCATTCATCTAACCCCTCTCATTCCATTTCGTCTAAGTTCGTCAAGCATGCCTCCAATGGATCCCCCACAGTCAGGGCCCTATCATCGTCTTGCGGGATTACCTCAGCAGCTTCCACTATAGAGCAATTTGCATATTCGCTGGGTCTCCTCATTGATTGTTGAACGTTGAATATGACTTCTTCATCATTCAATCTCATTTTAAGCTCCCCAGTCTCGCAGTCTATAAGTGCTCTTCTAGTGGCTAAGAATGGTGTCCCCAAAATAAGAGGAATCTCTTCATCTACCTGACAGTCTAGAATCACAAAGTCTGTGGGGAACATGAACTTCCCTACTTGCACCAGCACATCATCAAGAATTCTACTAGGCCTTTTCACAGTGCGATCGGCCAGCTGGAGTAACATTGAAGTGGGTCTGGCCCTGCTGATTCCCAATTTGGTGTATATGGCCAGCGACATCAAGTTTATGATGGCCCCCAAATCACATAATGCCTTTGCAAATGCATAACTCCATATGGTGCAGGGAATAGTAAAGCTACCTGGATTGGAAATCTTTTGGGCTATCGGTTTTGCCACCACTGCGCTGCAGGTTTGTGTCAGAGTTAGGTGGAGAGATCGTGAAAATCAAACTTCTTTGACATTAAATCTTTCATCATCTTAGCATAACCGGGCATCTCCCTCAAAGAATCCATCAATGGAATATTCAACTAGATCTGGCGCAACATTTCCATAAACTTTTTGTATTGGTCTGCCTTCTTGTGCTTGACCAGTCTCTGAGGAAAGGGTGCATGGATCATCCGTTGGGCACTACCTGCTGGTTCCTTTTTGCTAGGAATGTCAGGCACAAGAGGCCCCACATGTTCGGTCATTTGTTCGGACTCTTTTTCTTTACTTGTACCCTCTTGACTTTGCTCAATTGCTACATCAGTGAGTTTGCTAGTTGTTCTTCCTCTAATAACTCTGGTGTTGCAGGTGTAGCTGGGGTAGTGTTCCTGTTGGTTCGGGCAATTTCCTGCTCTCGATCTAGATCTCTACCATTCCTTAGACTGATTGCCATTAACTGATTAGGGTTTTGCTCTTTGGGGTTAACATTGGTGTATGCAGGTAAGGTTCCTAGAGGGCGGTTATTCAATGCCATGGACAGCTGACCCAGTTGTGTTTCAATATTTTTGATGGCTGAATCATGGACTGCCAATTTTTCCTGCACTTTGTTATTTGACCCAATAAGTTGTTGGAGCATACCTCTAATTTTCACCATGTTGTTGTCCTGCTGGTGAGGGGGTGGTTGATAAACCATTTGTTGCTGATTTTGCTGTGGATAACCCTGAGGTCATTGATAGGGTACGAGCACTAATTGGTTTTGAGGGTGCATACCCCCAGGTTGTGGCATATTAGGCCTGTACTGTAGATTCTATTGCGGTCTCCACTGTTGCGCTCCTTGTCTCTAACCCCCATAGTTGTTGACATAATTAATGTCTTCCCAGACCCCTTGGTTTTCACCATCCCCACTCCACGAACAAACATACGATTGATTAATACATGGCGTACACAACCCTCCATTCGTTGTATCAACAATGTGCACCTGTTTAGTACCCATCTCATCAATTTTATTTGTCAATAAGCTCATCTGGGTTAAAAGTGTGGCCATGTTTTCTTTATGTGTATTATTGGGATCCAAGGGAACAGAATGTAGTATGGGTGCCAGTGTTGCACTTCTTTTCATACACCCCGCATTTTGTGACATCTTGTCTAATAGAACCTTGCACTCGATGAATGTTTTGCTTAAGAATGCCCCTCCAACTGAAGCATTTACATTAGCTTTCAGGTTTTCAGTTAGACCCATGTAAAATCGCTAGCCAAGCATCTGATCCGGGATACCATGATGTGGACACTTGACAAGTATCCCTTTGAATCTCTCCCAAGTTTTCTGCAATGACTCTGTGGCATGCTGCCTGTACTGCAATATATCATCAATTTGCTGTTCAGCTTTGTTAGGTGGGTAGAACTGGTTCAAGAACTGCTTGACTAATTCCTCTCAAGTGGTGATGGAGTTGATCGGGAGGGAATTTAGCCAAATCTGAGCTGCCCCGGTTACTGAGAATGGAAATAGAAGCAACCTCATATCTTCTGGAGTCACCTTTGGCTGCCTTTGGGTCATGCAAATTGACAAGAAATTTTTCAAGTGCTGTTACGGGTGTTCAATGCTTGACCCGGAGAACAATCCTTTATTCTGCAACAGATGCAGCATGTTGTTGGTGATTTAGAATGTCTCCGCTTGAATTGCAGGCACAACTATGGCAGTGGCCAGATTGTCAGCAGTAAGTTGTGCCCAAACATAAAGTGCAGCTTCTGGCACAAGAGGTGCCACTCCCCTAACTTGCTCATTATTCACGTCACCCATGTCAAATTCGAGTTGATTTGTTGATTGAATTTATTGAAGTCCTTTGTCAGCACGGTTCAATGCCTTGAATATTTTCCCGGGGTCTGAAAGTCCTCTTATTGGTTTTCCAGTCCTCGGAGAATTTCTAGGCATACACCTGTTTTCCACAAGACTTCAACTGTTAAAATTTCAATGTAAAGATTGGTAAAGAGAAACAGATTACGATTGGAATCATTGTGTTTCTTTCAATTGTAATCGATAACACCGTTAAAGGTCCCCGACAACGACATCAAATTTGATCACGCTCAACTGAGTCTCACAAAAGACTATGCGGGCGTTGCAAGTATAATTTGAGGATTATACCCCAGAGTCGAACCACAGAGACTTAACCCACCAATTACAATAGTCAAAATTACTTAATTCCTACAACCTATTTTCTCAAACTTTTGGATTCAGAATTGTTGATTATCTAACAGCTAATATTGAAAACAATGTGTACAGACAAGTAAATTTTACTTAATTTGTAAACAATATAAAGAAGGTCTGAGGTATTGATTTCCCATGTTGGTCTTTTGCTTGGTTGTATATCTCCTATAATTTAGTTTTATCTATCTCTAACAACCATGAACACTCAATTTATCATAATTCTTTCTCACACAATTACAATAATCTACTAAACGCACTCTCTCAAGTTACGCTAGCTAATGTCATGATATAATTCACTTAAATTGCATCCGGAATTTTGTTATCTCTAATCTAACCCCTAAACCCTCGGTTATGACTCTCGTCTATACTCCGGGAGTGATGTTGTTCATACAATCACCTAAATATGTATTCTCTCTCAAGAATATACACAATAAATAGGAACCCTTTCAACTATTCCATAATCAAAACATATATGAACAATTAGAGATTAAACATCAAACACAACTAAATTGATAAAACAACCAAGTAATTCCCAACGAGTTCCATCAAAACCTTAGAGTAAGAATTTAGCTACTCATGATAATGGGTAAAGCAATGACTAAAGAATTCATAATCATAAATTGCAAGAAAATTTAAGAAGAGCAAGAGTAATGGTATTTTTGTGATCTCTCCCGCTTGTTCTTCTTGCGAACCAGCTCTAAAATGTAAAACTAACTAGCTTGGGGGCGGATTTCCAACACTATATTTAGGTTTTACAAAGGTTTCCCCGATTTACACTTTGGCCCTCAAATTTCTTGACGTCTCTAGCCTCGTCCGCTGCCGCGACGCCAACCGCGGTCAACCGCGGCGCGTTCTGTAATGGACAGCGGCCGTTACCGTGGCCAACCGCGGTGGACCGCGGGAATGCATGTGTCTGTGTGTTCCATCTTTTTGACACTTTTACTTGCTTGTTTGCACTAGGTAATTCTCAATTGTGTGATTTATGCACGTCCTTGCCTCGAAAAGCTCCATTTTAGTCTTGATCTATCATGCATTCCCTGCGAAACCAAATCGCATCAATTCACACATTTAACTAGCAATTTCCACAACAAAAACAACAACAAAGCATGCGTATCTACAACATAAATGGAGACTATAACACATATTATCAATAACCTATCAAACTCAGTTTGATATTCTCTCACACAGCTAGTTTGCACCAGATTCTTAAGAGATACCATGTGATCTTCAAATTCTTCTCCGAATCTCTCATTCAAAGCTATTACATACTCAGTCCAAGTAGGATCGATCATAGAGTTTCTAGCTTTAATATATACCTTATTCCAAGCAATAGCCTCCCCTTTCAAATGGAATGAAGTAACCTTAACTCTCTAATAAAATGGAACTTCATCCATAGAAAAAAACTAGTTCACCTTATATACATAAGTCTTCAAATCATGGCCAGATAATTTAGGAAATTCTAACATCGAGTATCTAATGAAGAAATTACCAGTTGCTGCTTGATTTCCTTGATTGTCCCTCATCCTTTTTTCGGGTATAACCTCCATAGAACCATCTCTATCTTCTAATGAAGATTCAGTTCTTTGAGCTTCAATTCCACTACCTTTTTCATTGATATTATTAATGGTTGATCGCATCTCCCCAATGTCCTTATCCGCCCTTAAATAGCGCTTATTCATGCTCGGTATTTCCTCCATAAGCTTTTGTTACTGAAATTGAATCTAAACAAGTTTTTCTCCCATATCTTCTGATTTCTGCTCATGCCTTCTATTTTTGGTTACAATTATACTATCTTTAGTCATGATGTGAAGCCAAGAATCGTGTTGCTCTATTACCAATTCATGCGCAAAGCACCATCAAAGAGAAAATTGATCTAGGAAATTCAGGGATTTCGAAGAATAATAAACTAAAATATCACGACCCCAATCCCGGTCGTGATGGCGCCCAACACAACTGCTAGGGAAGCCCGACCATTTACACTCTCAACCCGAGCATGAAGCTCAAACCAATTATTTAAATATCATTATTAACAATAAAACTACAATCTTAACTGAATAATCTCCCAAAGACCTGGGGTTCATGAGTCGAGCCTCTAACAATACAGAGTAATAAAACTCCATACTACAAATGATCAAAATTGCAGAAAATAATAGAGAGATAGGGAAGGAGTCGGGTCCTGCAGACGTCAGCCAGCTACCTCAACAACTCCAAATACACTCTGAAATAGCAACGAGCTTAGCTAAGCTCCCAAAATACCTCAATATCCACACATGGTACAGGGAGTAAAGTGAGTACTTCCAACTCAGCGGTAATAAGAGTAAATAATGTTGAGAATAAAGAAACCACGTAAGAGCACTACCTCATACTACAAGATACAGTACAACACTTTATTTTTTTAGATATCAGTAACTCTATGAAAATCCCTTATAAAACATCTGGCTCATTTTCAAACCTCTTTTGAGAACAGCTCTTTCTTTCCTTTTAAACAGTCAAGCATAAGACAACAACATCAAGTAGTGCAAGTCTGCACACAATTCAGCCTATCGGGCATAGCACTCCTTTAGCAATTTACACCAGGGTATCTGGTCAACAAGGCAAATACTACATGTATGCCAATAATATATGAGTGCTAAATGTCATGCCACGTAGCACAACCAGCAACCAATGCATGAATGCAATGCAATGCACATGACCACTGCGCCGTGCAGTCTGATCCATTTGGGCACCCGACGCTCACTATGGGGGTTCAGACTACGGAGGGGCTCCTACATCCCAAGCGCAATATCAATATCACTCCCGCTGCGGCGTGCAGCCCGATCCATGCATAGTCATGAATGCACATAAGCCTCTTGGGCAATAGTAACATAGCATTTTCTTAGATAACATGTCAGAAAATATCATTTAAGTTTTCAATTCTTAGAAAGATGGTTGAGTTTGCAAAATAATATTGTAAACCTTATACTGAGATAAAAATGTGCATAGTGTTGCAAAAATAAGTGACTTTAATCCTCGAAGGATTCAAATATTTTGCACGAAGCCCCAAACATGACAAACAGTCCAAATCATGATAATAAATACCTTTAACGGGATGTCAATTCAATTCCAAGCAATTAGGTAGTATTTTTATTAAGCGAGACGGACAACGTCACACTTCCCAATAGTCTCAACCCCATGCCTGTTATCCGGCGTGCAAGTCACCTCAATATAGCATTATGATGTGCAAGTCTTCAAACCCTCAGGATATCATTTACAAATATTACCCACCTCGAACCGGCGAACACTCTAGCCCGCGACGCTTTTGCTCCTCAAACCGGCCTGCTCGCGCGTCCAATCTATCCAAAATCATAAGGAATACATCATAATATGCTAATGGGACATAACCCATTTGAAAGAACTCGAAAAATACTCAAAAACACAAAATTGGCAAAACTCGAGCCCCGGGCCCACATTCCAAAAAATTTCAAAATTTATATTTCCGGAATCCTCGTCTCGCCACGAGTCTGTACATACCAAGAACTCCCAAATCGGACCAAAAATGGCCCCTTAAATCCCAAATTTAGAACCTTTGTTTCAAGCCCTAATTTCTTAGAGTCCGGAACCTATATAGGTCTTTTTAGGACTTTAATAACATTTTTAGGTTTAAAAAAAAACCATTCTATATACAACGCTAGAAAACCTAGCATTGTATATTGACAGTTACGGCACCATTAATATACAACGCCAGGTTTTCTGGCGTTGAACGTGTCAGTATTTGTTCAACGCCACAATTCCTGGCGTTGTATGCTTAATTTATTCTGACTCAATATTTACAGTATTGTACAATACTTGGGACTGTACAACACCAACCTTTTGGCATTTTATAGTAAAAAAAAACCATCCCGGCTCTTCGTTTTCTCTATAAAGAGGTTACAGTCATATTCTATGCATTCAAAATTTTTATTAACTCTTTTTGCTCTATTATTCTTAAATTCTATAACATTTCTTCATTATGTCTGAAGAGCATAGGATAAGAACTTCATTATATTAGGGTGGTGAGGTTATGATGGAGAATAACTCTGTCAGCTACAGTTTGCCTGCTAAATGTCATGTTAAATTGCCATTGACAATGGAGTACGATACATTGATATCGTTGTTATGCAAAAACAATGAGTGCGAGGAAACGTTCCGTCATACTTAAAGTTACCAGAAGATATCTGTATTCCATCACTCCGCAAGGGGTTGCTTTTTACTCGGAGTTTAACATCGACGATGATGAAACTTTGCGTGATTTTTTGAGGACTCCGGACGAATGTCGTAATTTTTTTGTAATCACAATGTTGGAGATGTACGTGAAGGTCGAAGACGTTCCAAAAAATGAGGTTGTGCATAGTAGAGATAACCCCAGTCATCGGGTGGTTATTCTGGAATAGTTTTTGCTGGACATGTTCCTGATGAAAGAGTTATCTTTGATTTAAACTTATTACCGCCTGCTTTCCATAACTCACAAGACGACTGGTAAATTTTAATTATTATTTGTGGTAATTATGTATATTTTTATTAAATTGATTTAATAGTAACACTCACATATTTAATAGGGGGTACCGGCCAGATATGAATTTTACAAGTGGCCCATCTGGTAGTCATCACCTAATTGATAATGTCCAACATGGAATTTCATCACATTACGACTTGTAAGTTAAGTGTTTACGTAAATTATGGAAATTATTTATTAATTTATTAGCTTATATTTTTGTTGATTGTGTAGTGAAAACGAGCAAGTTGAACTCACACAATTGCCCGAAAATGATGTATTACACCGAGACCTGGCATATGCATAGAGTGAGGAAGAGAACAGTGACTATGACAATAATGCGGATGAATCCGGTGATGAGACACCCTTTGATTGTGAGGATGGTGATGCTGAGGATGATGAGGAAGAACCTGATTTGAAGAGAGACCCCCCAAGACGAAGAGTGTATGAGTCTGAAGTGTCGTTTCATTCAAGAGAGATTCCTTACATTGACAAATTGCCAACCACGCCGGATGTGGAAGCTCTCACAAGGGATTATGATGAAATCCGGACAGCAATGTGGGATAAATCTAGACCAACGGTGCTCGCAAAGGGGATGTTTTTTCCTGACAAAGTGCGCCTAACCAGGGCTTGTAAAATGCACAACGTAAAAGACTGTCATGAGATGCAGGTAGCGGAGTCAAGTCCAACGGCATAAAGGTTATTTGCCGCAGGTGGTTTTGGCCATGTAATTGGATGCTGCGTGCGACAAAGAAGAAGACAGGTATGTGGAAAGTGGGTAAATACATTCCCACCCACACATGCGAAATGGACACATTCAACGGGAATCACTTTAGCTTAGATATTGACTTGATTTCTCTTGTTCTTATTCCACACGTTGAACAGTCCATAAGGTATAAAATCAAAGAGTACATTACATCTGTCCAGCAGGAATATAGCCATACCATAACTAAAAGAAAGGCATTTCTCGGACGCAAACGAGCGTTTGAAATAGTGTATGGTAACTGGGATAAGTCATTTGCAGATCTGCCTTGGTACATGGGTACATTGCAGTATTTCAACCTCGGGACAATTATTGAGTGGAAGGTTGAGCGAAGTGTAGGTAAACCAGAATATATATTAAATTATGTATTTTAGGCGTTTAAACCAGCAATTGAAGAAGAGAATGCGTATACGGAACCAAATGGATGTTAGTGATATAGTTTATACACGAAAATGTGGTATATGTTCACAAACTGGACACGGCCTTAGAAAATGTCCTTTGGGTGGCAACAGTAATCAAGCTCGGGGTGGGTGTTCTTCTAGTGTACCTAACAATCTATGAGTTGTAATAATTAGTTTTAATGTGTATGTTGGTTGATTTATGAAATAAAATTATATTTCATTACTGTCTAGCCAATTACCAATCTTGTTTTTAACCTTTTTTTTTGGTTTTCTTTGCTTTTACTTCTGTTTCGTATGTAAATTTAACACAAATTTCATTAAAGTAATTTGTGTGTTGTCTTGTCGAATTTAAAAATCTGACTGGATGATTTTCATCTTCCCCAATCTCTAAAGGTAAAAACCCTACCCATTTTTCCTTAAATATTCAGTACTTAAAGGGAAAGAAAGATTTTCATGCCTTAGCTTTTGAAAATAGAATTTAACACTCATGCATGTTCTTTGAACTTTAAATTTAGTAAAAAAGAGTGGGTAGGAGTAAGAGTTTGCAAAAACGAAGTGTGCAACATAGGATAACTTGGGGGAAACTTAAAGTAGGAGATTAAAGAAAGTAAATCCGACTCCAGGTATGTATGGCTAACTTTGATCCTTGTGAAATTGCCCTTATGTGTACAATATATTTGGTATGTGAAAATTTTGAGAATTGTCGTGTAATTCTTTTATTTGGTTGTTGGGTGTTCTATTGGTTTAACTATGTGGTGTGTGGTTTGAGATGTGAACTGATAATAGGTGAATTTTACTATATTTATGCCCTAATTAATCACAATTTATTATTGTTTTGATATTGTTTATGATGACAAAATACTTTTATTAGTGTTCTTAGTGTGTTATAAGTACACATGAGCTAAAGAAGACTAAAAGAGCAAGTTTTGGAGTCAAAAGATGGTGAAAAAGGCCAAAGTATGGTACAAGTCAAGAAATTATGTTGAAAATAGCCGGGAAGGTGCGATTTCGAACTATATAGATCTTATGGAATGAATTTAAGTGATTTGGAGCTTTGAAGTCTGAGTAAAAGCTAAAGGAATTAAGCTGGGATCGTGTTCGGGGGTCAAATTTGAAAGTTTAGTACAAGCGAAGAATCGATGAGGCATATTGTGCACTTTCTAATAAATTGAACATAACGTTTTGCTCAGAACTCCATTATGGCTCTGTAATATATGGTTGGAAACCTAACCCAAAGGGCTACAACTTGCATGTTTTGAGTTTTTCCAAATTTCAAACGGAATAGGGTGAAAAATCGCTGTTTATTCGTGACCGCGAATGAACAGCGAAAAGAGAAGCCTGCAAAAGATTTTTGAACTTCAGAGAGACTGATTTTTCGCGCTCCATTCGCTACCGCGAACGATGCCGAAACCTTAAAGGCTAAACTTGTCAAAAATTAATTTTTAAGACCTAAACCCTCTATATAAGCCTAGATTTCGCCCAAGAGAGGCAAGCATTGTATTATTACCTACTTTTGCAAGATTATTAGTAAGAGAGAACTCTCTCAACTTATTTCTTTCTTTTATATTGATTCTTTAATTATGAATTCAGTCATAATTCTTGTTTCTTTGATTATGAGTAGCTAATTCCTTATCTAAGGTTTTGATGGAACTTATTGAGTGATGAACTTCTCGTTTATGTGATTACAAATTATTAGCTAGATTTCTATTAGTTCAACTTTGTTCTTGTTGTAGTTAATTTGTAGGATCCCCAATTAGCTGTTCATATTTAGTGTGCATAACTTGGAAAAGAATGCATATTTAGGTATATTGTTGAACAATACCACACCTAGGTTATTGGAGGAATCTATAACTTTAGGTGTAAAGGTGGGATTAGGAATAACGAAGCCTTGGATGCAATCTAAAGTGAACTATTCAAATTAAAGCTAGCTAGGGTAGCTCGGGAGAGTGCACTAGTAAATTATTGTAGTGGCTCGGGAGAAAATTATGATAAAAATAGCGTTCATGATTGATAGAATATATTGACAATTTGTATGAGCATAAACAGAAGGGATTCCATCAATAGGGAAAATCAATACCTTAGTCTTTCTCAATAATCTTTACCCAATATTCAATTCTTTCTTTTAAGTTTTTAATTCTTGCAAAAGTTAGCTGTTAGAAAACCTCCACAAAAATATATTCAAAGTTTGGGAACTTGCTTCAGAAGTGTTCTTGGGTTGTGAAAGTTGCAGTTGGTAGGTTAATTCCCTGTGGGATCGATTCTGGACTTATTTGACCAGGTTATATTGACTACGACCGTTGCTTGGACGTGAATCAATTTTGGCACCATTGCCGGGGAATTTACGGAATTATCAATTTCCATTGACAGAACTACAAGATCCTTGTGTAGTCAGGTTCTTTCTACACACCTTACATTGAAATTTTTTACGGTTGTTGAATTGGGTACTCAGTTGCATGCCTAGAAAATGTGCAAGGACTGGAGAACTAATTGAAGGACTCTCAAACCCAGAGCAAACTTTCCGGGCACGTAACAGGGCAATCAAACAAATTCAGCAATCTTAGCAACCAATCAAACTAGATTTCGACATGGGAGACGTGAACGACCCAAACCAGGCAAGTTGGGTTGAACATGCAAGAGGCACATGAGGCGCAAGAAGGTACACTATTTGACTGGGCACAACCAACAACTAATAACTTGGCAACTGCCATCATTGTGCCCGCGATTCAAGCTGAGTCTTTCCAGATTACTAACAACATGCTACACTTGTTGCAAAACAAGGGATTATTCTCTGGGTCTCAAGTTGAAGATCCACAACAGCACCTGAAGAACTTTCTCTCAATATGCAAAACACAGAGGCAACTGAATGTGACTCCGGAAGCCATCCGACTATTGCTATTTCTGTTCTCAGTTACAGGGGCTGCGCAGGTATGGCTAAACTCACTCCCCATAGACTCTATTGCAACTTGGGATGAGTTGGTCAAGCAATTACACAACAAGTTTCATCCACCTAACAAGATAGCTCAGCAAATTGATGAGATTGTGAGCTTCAAGCAGAAACCAATGGAGACATTACATGAAACCTGGGGCAGATTCAAAGGTATGCTTGTTATGTGTCCTCCCCATGGGATATCTGAGCAGATGTTGGTTCAAAGGTTCTACATGGGACTTTCAGACAGTATGAAGAATATTGTAGATGCTTCAGCAGGTGGGGCTTTTCTGAGCAAGACTTGGAGAGAAGGCCAAAATTTGCTTGATAAGATGGCCCAAAACTCTAGGTGGACGACCGGGAATGCTCCCATCACTCCAGTGGTACACTCTGTACCTCTGAATCCTTCCAATACTCTAGAGGAGAATATGGCTACTTTATTGACACAAATGAGCATCCTGACGAAGAAGGTGGAAGAATATGGGGTCAAGCAGCAAGTTCACATTGTAGACACTACCAATGGTGGTTTATGCGCATCCTGCATTAGCCAACCCATATGTAATCCATGGGTTGCAGACCAAGAACATTAGCAACAACATGAAGACATGAACTATGTGGCTGATTATGAAGGGCAGCGATAGGGTAACTAGAGTTAGGGACAGCAGGCTCCACAGTAGTACAGGCCTCCTCAGCCACAATATAATGCAGCAGGTATAAGGCCACCAAACAGCATGGCCCCATATCCTAGACCTCAGAATTTCAACAACCAGCAGCAGGGGTATCATCCACCTCCACCACAGCATGGAGGTAGACATGAAGATGGGTTCTTAAGGTTGGAAGCTATGATGCAGCAGGTAATTGGGTCAAATGCCAAAACCAATAAAAGGATAGATGCACATGACGCAGCTATCAAGAATATGGAAGTGCAGATGGGCTAGATTACTATGTCACTTAACAATCGTCCTCAAGGGACATTGCCTGCAGACACACAAACAAACCCGAAGGATCAAATCCCAAAGCAGCTGATGGCAGTTAATCTGAAAAGTGGTAGAGATCTTGATGTTGAGTAGAAAAGAGAGAGAAGCAACGTACAGGCTGAGACACTCACTCGAGTGCCCATTGAACTGGATGAGTCCACTCGGTTGACAGAAGTTACAGTCTAGCCAGTAGTTGAAAATAAAGATGTGCGGTAGGGAACGAAGAAAGTAGCTGAACAGACAGAGCAGCAGGTTGAGGAGAAAGTGATAGAAAAAGAAAAGTCCCAAGTGATTGGGAAGAAGAGGCCTCTAGCACCATTCCCCCAAAGGTTGGCCAAGCACCAGAAAGAAGAGAAATACAAAAGGTTTTTTGATATGCTCAAGCAAATCCAGGTAAATATTCCTTTAATTGAAGCTTTGAAAGAAATGCCTGGGTATGCTAAGATGATGAAAGACTTGATGTCACAGAAATTTGATTTCCAAGACTTACCTACCGTGACTCTTACTGTCACGACCCTAATTCACCAATTGTGAACATGTCGTGATGGCACCCAGTCCCCAAGACTAGGTAAGCCTAACACGTTGCGGAATATATAAGTTATAAATACTTAAATAAGAAACAGCAGAAAAATAACATAAAAGATATGTAATCCGTGCCGCTTGGCACATACATCCGTCACACAATGAATAAAACACTACCAAGATCCGGAACCCCACGGTAACACAGACTAAAAGGGAAATACAACTGTGGCTCTATGTGTAAAGAGTATCTAACAACGAAATGAAGAAAAATGTCAACTAGTAATACTAGAATAGAAGGGAAGCCTCCGGATCCGCGGACGTAGCGGATCATACCTCGAAGTCTCCCAGAAAGCTGCAGAATCACCTAGTACGAGCCTGCTCTGATGTACCTGGATCTGCACAACAAAAGTGTGCAGAAGAGTAGCATGAGTACACCACGGCGGTACTCGGTAAGTGCCAAGCCTAACCTCGATGGAGTAGTGACGAGGTAGGTCAGGGCCCTACTGAGAAAACAATAATATAATGATGATAACAAAATAAACAGTTTAAATGATAATAATTTCCGAAATAACAACATTATGATGATTACTGCAACTGTCTACAATTAAGCTAACAACAATAACCAACTCAAATAAACAAATCCAGGATCTGTGGGAATTTAACCCACAGTCCCATTCTCGGTACCTCTGGGTCTCCGGGAATCGAACCCGCGGCCCATGTCTCAATAATATCTCAATAACTCAGGATCTCCGGGAATCGAACCCGCAGTCCCTACCAATAAGTCAGGATCTCGGGAATCAAACCCGTAGTCCTCACCAATAACTCAGGATCTCGGGAATCGAACCCGTAGTCCCTACCAATAACTCAGGATCTCGGGAATCGAACCCGTAGTCCCTACCAATATCACGCGGGTCTCTGGGAATCGAACCCACAGCCCTGGGTCTCCGGGAATCGAACCCGCAGTCCACAAGCACAACCAATAAAGGAATCCACAGAGAGAATAATTATGCTTAACTATAACTTCACCGAAAAATAGTACCGATAATTAACAAGGAGTTCAAATAAGGCAATTAGGCAACTAAACAGCTAAGTGCTACCTAATCATGCTCTTCTAACCACTACCGGGTAAACATATCAAAATAACAGCCAAAGACAGAAATATCGCGTCGAACATTTTAAATAAAGTACGTGTTCAACAACCAGTGCATGTACACGCCCGTCACCTCGCGTACAAGGCATTTAAACTATCACATAATATCCTAGGGGTGAAAATTCCCCCACACGAGGTTAGACAAGCCACTTACCTCAATTCCGGTACAAAACCGCTAAGAAATAACCCTCTTGCCGCGAATGTCGGCCTCCACAAGTGTAGTATCCGATAAAAATCAATAGAATCACATCAAAATAGGCCAATTGGGCATTACCCAATCAAATTAACTCAAAATACACCAAAACCCACAAGTTGCCAAAACCCGACTTTCGGTACGCTTATCGAAAAATCACGAAAATTATATATTCGGGTTCCTTATCTCAATACGAGTCCGTGCATATAAAATTTATCGAAATCGGACTCCGTTTGCCCATTCAAATCAAAGATTTTCTAACATTTAGGCTAGGGCTCAAACCCACCTTTAATCTTCCAATTTCAGTGAAATAATCATGGATTTCATGATAAACCAACGAATTAAGGTCAAGAGACTTACCCCCGATGATCTCCCGATGATATCCGAGTGTTTCCCCTTCAAAATCCTCTCTTGGAGCTCAAAAATGGCGTTTTGCGAATGAGGGTCGCGGGTTGACCGTTCTGGACTTAAATCCACTGCCGGACATTTTTACTCTATGCGATCGCATGATCCCTGTTGCGATCGCATAGAACAAATTTTTGACCCTCGCCAAACTACTCTATGCGATCGCATAGTCCTCAATGCGATCGCAATGCTCACCAAAATATACCTATGCGATCGCATGCCCTGCTCCGCGATCGCATAGAACAAAAGCTGGACCTGGGACCCCTCTCTCTATACACTATGCGATCGCATAGGACTGTGCGCGATCGCAGAGAACAACTTTCCAGAACTATGCGATCGCATATCCATGCCCGCGATCGCATAGAACAAATACTTGGCCTCTCCAAAACCTTCTATGCGATCGCATCAGCCCATTGCGATCGCATAGAGCATTCGTCTGCAGCACACACCGGCAGTTAACAGCATTTCCAAAATGCATGAAATAGCCCGATTGGACCCCCGGATTCATCCCGAGACCCCGGGATCCCAACGAAAACCACCAACCTATTCCAAAACATGATACGAACTTATTCTAATCATCAAAACACGTCTAACAACATCAAAACCCATAATTCACATCGAATTCAAGCCTAAATTTCTTAAAACTTTCCGAATTGCATATTCGATCAAAAACCCGACCAAACGACGTCCGAATGACCTGAAACTTTGCGGACATATCCAAATTCACGTAACGAAGCTACAGAAATTGTCGGAATTCCATTCCGACCCCCGGATCAAAATCTCACCTATCGTTCGGATTCGCCAAAATTTCAACCTTCGGCATTTCAAGCCTCATTGAGCTACGGACCTCCAAAATACATTCCGAACGCGCTCCCAACCCCGAAATCACCTAACGGAACTAATGGAACCATCGGATTTCCGTTCCGAGATCTTCTTAACACTGTTCCGGCTATGGGCCATTTCCTAGCTTCAAAGCTCTTATTTAGGGACTAAGTGTCCCAAAATGCTCAAATTTTCAGAACCGACTCTCCCCGC
Organism: Nicotiana noctiflora; assembly: GCA_032618575.1. Lineage (NCBI taxonomy): Eukaryota > Viridiplantae > Streptophyta > Magnoliopsida > Solanales > Solanaceae > Nicotiana > Nicotiana noctiflora. Next base: position 72,907 of record JASVEL010005041.1, read on the forward strand.
AACCCAAAATGGCAGAAATGAACTTAGGGGAACAGTTAAGTTAGGGATTGGGGCGTAATTTTCTAAAACGACCGGTCGGGTCGTTACATCTTCCCACACTTAAAGATTCGTTCGTCCTCGAACGAGCATAGAAAACATACCCGGAGTAGTGAAAAGATGAGGGTACTGGCTGCGCATATCCTGCTCGGTCTCCCAAGTCGCCTCCTCGACCGGCTGGCCCCGCCACCGAACCTTTACCGAAGCGATGTTCTTTGACCTTAGCTTTCTGACTTGCCTGTCTAGAATGGCTACTGGCTCCTCAACATAAGACAGATCCTTGTCTAGCTGAACGGATGTGAAATCCAACACATGCGACGGGTCACCATGGTATCTCCGGAGCATGGAGACATGAAATACGGGGTGAACTCCGGCTAGGCTGGGAGGTAAGGCCAACTCATAAGCAACCTCCCCAACACGCCTCAAAATCTCAAAAGGGCCAATAAATCTAGGACTCGGCTTTCCTTTCTTCCCAAACCTCATAACACCCTTCATGGGCGAGACTCGAAGCAGAACCCGCTCGCCAACCATAAAAACCACATCGCGAACCTTCTTGTCCGCATAACTCTTCTGTCTAGACTGGGCTGCACGAAGTCTGTCCTGAATCACCTTGACCTTGTCCATAGCCTCCTGAACCATATCAGTACCTAGCAACCTAGCCTCGCCCGGCTCAAACCAACCCACGGGGGATCCTGCACCTCCTACCATATAGGGCCTCGTACGGTGCCATCTGAATACTAGACCGGTAGCTGTTGTTATAAGCAAACTCCGCCAGCGGCAAGAAGTGATCCCGTGAACCTCCAAACTCAATCACGCACGCACGGAGCATATCCTCCAAAATCTGAATAGTGCGCTCGGACTGCCCATCAGTCTGGGGGTGAAATGCTGTGCTCAGCTCCACCCGAGTACCTAACTCCTGCTGTACAGCTCTCCAGAACCGTGAAGTGAACTGAGTGCCTCTATCTGAAATGATGGAAACTGGAATACCATGCAGCCGAACTATCTCCCTAATATAGATCTCCGCCAGTCGTTCCGATGAATAAGCGGTGCTCACCGGTATGAAATGGGCGGACTTGGTCAGCCGATCCACAATAACCCAAATGGAATCAAACTTCCTGACAGTCCGTGGAAGCCCAGATACAAAGTCCATGGTGAAAGCGCTCCCATTTCCACTCGGGAATCTCAATCTGCTGCATCAATCCACCCGGACGCTGATGCTCATACTTCACCTGCTGGCGGTTGAGGCATCTAGAAACATAATCAACTATATCCCTTTTCATCCGCCTCCACCAGTAATGCTGTTTCAAGTCCTGATACATCTTCGCGGCACCCGGATGGATGGAATACCGCGAACTATGGGCCTCTGCTAGAATCAACTCTCGAAGATCATCTACATTGGGCACACAGATACGCCCCTGCATCCTCATGACTCCATCATCCCCGATGGTAACATCTCGAGCATCACCACGCCGAACTCTATCCTGAAGGACAAGCAAATGAGGGTCGTCGAGCTGACGCTCCCTGATGCGGTCAAATAGAGAAGACCGAGAAACCACACATGCCAGAATCCGGCTGGGCTCCGAAAGATCCAATCTAACAAACCGCCTGGCTAGAGCCTGAACATCCATCGCCATAGGCCTCTCTGAAACTGGTAGATACGCCAAACTCCCCAAACTCTCTGCCCGACGACTCAAGGCATCGGCAACCACATTAGCCTTGCCCGGATGATAGAGAATAGTAATATCATAGTCCTTCAGTAGCTCCAACCATCTCCTCTAACGCATATTCAGGTCCTTCTGCTTAAGCAAGTGCTGCAAGCTCCGGTGATCAGTGTAGATCTCACAAGGAACCCCATATAAATAATGACGCCAAATTTTCAAGGCGTGAACAATGGCAGCTAGCTCCAAATCATGAACATGGTAATTCTTCTCATGCACCTTCAGCTGTCTCGACGCGTAGGCAATCACCCTACCGTCCCGCATCAATACCGCACCGAGTCCAACTCGTGAGGCATCACAATATACGGTATAGGACCCCGTACCTGTAGGCAACATCAATATAGGGGCCGAAGTCAAAGCTGTCTTGAGCTTTTGAAAGCTCGCCTCACACCCGTCTGTCCACTGAAAAGGGGCACCCTTTTGGGTCAATCTAGTCATAGGTGCTGCAATCGAAGAGAACCCTCTACAAAACGACGGTAATAGCCCGCCAAACCAAGGAAACTGCGAATCTCAGTAGCGGAGGAGGGTCTGGGCCAACTCCGCACGGCCTCCACCTTCCTCGGATCTACTCGAATACCATCACTCGACACCACGTGGCCCAAAAATGCCACCGAACTCAACCAGAATTCACATTTAGAGAACTTGGCATAAAGCTGCTTCTCCCTCAGAATCTGAAGCACTATCCTCAAATGCTGCTCGTGCTCTTCCCGGCTCCGGAATATACTAGAATATCATCAATGAAAACAATCACGAACGAGTCCAGATAAGGCCTGAACACACTGTGCATCAAATGCATAAAGGCTGCTGGGGCATTAGTCAGCCCAAAAGACATCACGAGGAACTCATAGTGACCATACCGGGTCCTGAAGGCAGTCTTCGGGATATCTGGCTCCCGAATCTTCAGCTGGTGATATCCAGAGCGCAAATCAATCTTTGAAAACACCTGTGCGCCCTGTAGCTGGTCAAATAAATCATCAATACGGGGCAAAGGATACCGGTTCTTCACTGTAACCTTGTTCAGCTGACGATAGTCAATACACATACGCATAGAACCGTCCTTTTTCTTAACAAATAATACAGGAGCACCCCAAGGCGAAACACTGGGTCGAATAAAACCCTTGCCCAATAACTCCTGTAACTGATCCTTCAACTCCTTTAACTCAGGAGGAGCCATACGGTACGGTGGAATAGAAATGGGCTGAGTGCCCGGCAACAAGTCAATAGCAAAGTCAATATCTCTGTCGGGCGGCATGCCCGGAAGATCAGCCGGAAATACATCAGCAAAGTCACGTACCACAGGAACAGAATCAATAGAGGGAGGGTCAATACCGACGTCCCGCACATAGGCAAGATAAGCAGCACACCCCTTCTCAACCATACGCCTGAGCTCCGAGAAAAGAAATAACACGGCTAGGGGTGTGATCTAGAGTACCACTCCACTCAATACGTGGAATGCCTGGCATAGCCAGCGTCACGGTCTTGGCGTGACAATCAAGAATAGCATAATGGGGCGACAACCAGTCCATGCCCAGAATAATATCAAAATCGACCATCTCAAGCAGCAGTAGATCCGCTCTGGTCTCAAAATCACTAATGGTAATCAAACACGACCGATATACGCGGTCCACAGCCAAAGAATCACCCACCGGAGTGGAAACATAAATGGGGGCACTCAAAGAATCCCGAGGCACACCCGGATGAGAAGCAAAGTAAGAAGACACATATGAAAAAGTGGAACCAGGGTCGAATAGAACCGATGCCTCCCTGTGACTAACCAGAATAATACCTGTGATAACAGAGTCAGATGCAACAGCCGCAGCGCGATCAGGAATAGCATAGAATCTGGCATGTCCCCCCTCTCGAGGGCGGCCTCTAGAACCCTGACCCCCGCCCCTGGCTGGCTGGGCAGGTGGAGTGGCAGCTGGGGCTGGAATGATAGCCTGCTGGCCCTGAGAACCACGCGGATGCTGTGATGACTGATGAGGGGCTCCTCTCCTGCGCCCGGGGCACTCCCTAACCAGGTGGCGAGTATCCCCACACTCAAAACAAGCTCTGGGAGGACGCGGTGGCTGAGACTGACCGGCCTCACCCCCACTAGTCTGACCCTTGGAAGTACCCCGAGCAGAAGGTGCACTAGAAACTGGGGGAGCATAATAAGGCTCTCGAGGTGTTGGAAGAGCTGGAGTACTACCGGCTGCTGGTAATGGTGAATGAACTGGTCGGCTGGAATAACCCCTGCCAAAACGACCGGCTGCTGAAGTGCGGGCACTAGAGAAATGGCTCGACTCACGAGACCTCTTGGCCTCTCTATCTCCCCGCTCTCTAGGGAGCATACTCTCGATCCTCCTGGCAATGCTAACTGCCTGCTGATAAGATATATCTGTCTCCAACTCTCTGGCCATGCTGGATCGGATAGGCGGAATCAGGCCCTCGATAAATCTCCGCACTCTCTCCCGAACCGTGGCTACCAAGGCCGGTGCATGCCTGGCCAGACGGGTGAAACTGATGGCATACTCCGATACTGACATGGAGCCCCGTCGCAACCGCTCAAACTCCGAGCGCCAAGAATCCCTAAGGCTCTGTGGAACAAACTCTCCGTCAAAAACAGATTTGAAAACTGCGTCCAGGTCAACGAAGCGGACTCCTCCGGACTATCCAACTCATACGTGCGCCACCAATCATAAGCGGTCCCACGAAACTGAAAAGCAGTGAAGGAAACCCCGCCGGTCTCCACAATCCCCATAGTACGAAGAATACGATGACACTCCTCTAGAAAACCCAATGCATCATCCGAAACCAGACCACTAAACACTGGAGGGTCATATTTCTTGAACCTCTCCAATCTACGTTGCTCGTCCTCGGAGGCAGCTGGTCCACCTCCGGGCTGTGCTGGGGCGCCGGGAGGCATAACCAAAACATCCGGAACCCGTCCCACCGGCACACGCTCGCTCGGTGTAACGGCTGCGGGAGTACGGGCCCCTCCCCCAACCTCGAGATGTAGCTGCAACAAGAGGAAGCGGTCCTGCTCGAGCTAAAGTGGTATACATACTCATGAGCTGGGCCGGGGTCTCCTATAGTGCTTGGAGTAGTAGCAGTCGTAGTCGGTGTACCAGTGCTCGCGCTCCAACCTCGGTCTACTTGTGGCACCTCGGCGGCAGCGCGCGCGGGTGCCGTGGCTGCACCTCGGGCGCGTCCTCATCCTCTACCTCGGCCCCGGCCTCTGACGGCGGCAACAGGGGGCGCGGGTACCTGATCATCGCGAGTAGATCGTGTCCTCACCATCCGTGAGAGAATAGAAATCAATAATTTAGATTTTTGATGCCAAAAATGTCGCACGACAAGGAATCCAAAGAAATGAAGAGTTTTCCTAAACAGTCACATAGCCCCTCGTAGATAAATACGGACGTCTCCGTATCGATCAGCGAGACTCTAAGTAACCGGTCTGTGTCCCGTGACTCCTATGAACCTAGAGCTCTGATACCAACTTGTCACGACCCTAATTCACCAATTGCGAACATGTCGTGATGGCACCCAGTCCCCAAGACTAGGTAAGCCTAACACGTTGCGGAATATATAAGTTATAAATACTTAAATAAGAAACAACGGAAAAATAACATAAAAGATATGTAATCCGTGCCGCTTGGCACATACATCCGTCACACAATGAATAAAACACTACCAAGATCCGGAACCCCACGGTAACACAGACTAAAAGGGAAATACAACTGTGGCTCTATGTGTAAAGAGTATCTAACAACGAAATGAAGAAAAATGTCAACTAGTAATACTAGAATAGAAGGGAAGCCTCCGGATCCGCGGACGTAGCAGATCATACCTCGAAGTCTCCCAGAAAACTGCAGAATCACCTAGTACGAGCCTGCTCTGATGTACCTGGATCTGCACAACAAAAGTGTGCAGAAGAGTAGTATGAGTACACCACGGCGGTACTCGGTAAGTGCCAAGCCTAACCTCGATGGAGTAGTGACGAGGTAGGTCAGGGCCCTACCGAGAAAACAATAATATAATGATGAAAACAAAATAACCAGTTCATATGATAATAATTTCCAAAATAACAACATTATGATAATTACTGCAACTGTCTACGATTAAGCTAACAACAATAACCAACTCAAATAAACAAATCCAGGATCCGTGGGAATTGAACCCACAGTCCCATTCTCAGTACCTCTGGGTCTCCGGGAATCGAACCCGCAGCCCATGTCTCAATAATATCTCAATAACTCAGGATCTCCGGGAATCGAACCCGCAGTCCCTACCAATAACTCAGGATCTCGGGAATCGAACCCGTAGTCCCTACCAATAACTCAGGATCTCGGGAATCGAACCCGTAGTCCCTACCAATATCACGCCGAGTCTCTGGGAATCGAACCCACAGCCATGGGTCTCCGGGAATCGAACCCGCAGTCCACAAGCACAGCCAATAAAGGAATCCACAGAGAGAATAATTATGCTTAACTATAACTTCACCGAAAAATAGTACCAATAATTAACAAGGAGTTCAAATAAGGCAATTAGGCAACTAAACAATTAAGTGCTACCTAATCATGCTCTTCTAACCACTACCGGGTAAAAATATCAAATTAACAGCCAAAGACAGAAATATCGCTCATCGAACATTTTTAATAAAGTACGTGTTCAACAACCAGCGCATGTACACGCCCGTCACCTCGCGTACAAGGCATTTAAACTATCACATAATATCCTAGGGGTGAAAATTCCCCCACACGAGGTTAGACAAGCCACTTACCTCAATTCCGGTACAAAACCGCTAAGAAATAACCCTCTTTCCACGAATGTCGGCCTCCACAAGTGTAGTATCCTGATAAAAATCAATAGAATCACATCAAAATAGGCCAATTGGGCATTACCCAATCAAATTAACTCAAAATACACCAAAACCCACAAGTTGCCAAAACCCGACTTTCAGTACGCTTATCAAAAAATCACGAAAATTATATATTTGGGTTCCTTATCTCAATACGAGTCCGTGCATATAAAATTTATCGAAATCGAACTCCGTTTGCCCATTCAAATCAAAGATTTTCTAACATTTAGGCCTAGGGCTCAAACCCACCTTTAATCTTCCAATTTCAGTGAAATAATCATGGATTTCGTGATAAACCAACGAATTAAGGTCAAGAGACTTACCCCCGATGATTTCCCGATGATATCCCAGCGTTTCCCCTTCAAAATCCTCTCTTGGAGCTCAAAAATGGCGTTTTGCGAATGAGGGTCGCGGGTTGACTGTTCTGGACTTAAATCACTGCCAGACATTTTTACTCTATGCGATCGCATGATCCCTGTTGCGATCGCATAGAACAAATTTTTGACCCTTCGCCAAACTACTCTATGCGATCGCATAGTCCTCAATGCGATCGCAATGCTCACCAAAATATACCTATGCGATCGCATGCCCCGCTCCGCGATCGCATAGAACAAAAGCTGGACCTGGGACCCCTCTTCTCTATACACTATGCGATCGCATAGGACTGTACGCGATCGCAGAGCACAACTTTCCAGAACTATGCGATCGCATATCCATGCCCGCGATCGCATAGAACAAATACTTGGCCTCTCCAAAACCTTCTATGCGATCGCATCAGCCCATTGCGATCGCATAGAGCATTCGTCTGCAGCACACACCAGCAGTTAACATCATTTCTAAAATGCATGAAATAGCCCGATTGGACCCCCGGATTCATCCCGAGACCCCCGGGATCCTAACGAAAACCACCAACCTATTCCAAAACATGATACGAACTTATTCTAATCATCAAAACACGTCTAACAACATCAAAACCCATAATTCACATCGAATTCAAGCCTAAATTTCTTAAAACTTTCCGAATTGCATATTCGATCAAAAACCCGACCAAACGATGTCCGAATGACCTGAAACTTTGCGAACATATCCTAATTCACGTAACGAAGCTACAGAAATTGTCGGAATTCCATTCCGACCCCCGGATCAAAATCTCACCTATCGTTCGGATTCGCCAAAATTTCAACCTTCGGCATTTCAAGCCTCATTGAGCTACGGACCTCCAAAATACATTCCGAACGCGCTCCCAACCCCGAAATCACCTAACGGAACTAATGGAACCATCGGATTTCCGTTTCGAGATTTTCTTAACACTGTTCCGGCTATGGGCCATTTTCTAGCTTCAAAGCTCTTATTTAGGGACTAAGTGTCCCAAAATGCTCAAATTTTCAAAATCGACTCTCCCGGCAACCCAAAATGGCAGAAATGAACTTAGGGGAACAGTTAAGTTAGGGATTGGGGCGTAATTTTCTAAAACAACCGGTCGGGTCGTTACACTTACTCAGACTTGTAGTGTAGTGTTTTCTAGACCCATTGCTTAGAAGTTATCTGACCCAGGTAGCTTCACCATTCCATGCACTATAGGAAACTTTGCCTTTGCAAAGGCATTGTATGATTTGGGGGCATGCATAAATCTTATGCCCTTGGTGATTTATAAGAGTCTAGGCATTGGGAGAGCCAGGCCTACTTCTATGTTATTACAGCTTGCTGACAGGACGGTTAAGCGTCCATTTGGTATATTAGATGATGTGCTCATTCAGGTGGGGAAGTTTGTGTTTCTCGCCGATTTTGTGATTCTTGACTGCAAGGTGGACGAGGAAATTCCTATAATCTTAGGAAGGCCATTCCTAGCCACCGGGAGAAGCATTGATTGATTGTGAGACTGGGGAACTCAAGATGAGGTTGAATGATGAGGAGATCATATTCAATGTGCAAAAATCCATGAGGCGCCCTAGTGAGTTTGCAAATTGCTCTCTTATTGATGCGGTTGATGTGATAGTGGAGATAGACGATGTAGAATTGACCACTGAAGATCCACTTCAGGCATGCCTAATGAACTTAGAAGAGGTAAATGGTGAAAGTCTGGCAGAGTGGGTGCTATCTCTGGAAGGTAAGCGGTTTTGGGATAGAGAGTTGGAATTCGAGCATCTACATCTAGAAAAAAGAGAGACCCCTCCTACAAAGCCATCCATAGAAGAGCCACCAAAGATGGAGCTTAAACCACTACCAGCACATCTTAGGTATGAATTTCTAGACCCTAACTCCACTTTACCTGTTATTATCTAATCTGGTTTGCTAGATGTGCAAGCTCAAAAGCTATTACAGGTACTCAAGGAATGTAGAACTGCCATTGGTTGGACCATGGCAGACATAAAAGGGATCAGCCCCGCATACTGTATGCACAAGATTCTCCTAGAAGAGGGACACAAACCCTCCAGGAAACGCAAAATAGGCTGAACCCAAATATGAAGGATATAATGAAAAAGAAAGTGATAAAGTTGCTAGACACGGGGTAGGTCCCAGGTAAGTTTTCTCACCCTTCCGTGTTGTACATTGATTATTATGCCATGAGGACATGGCATGATTTTAAGTGTGGGGTGGGAAACTTATCTTGTATATATTGTATCTAGTAGATGTAGCTGTAAATTATATTAGCTGGCTTGGCCTGATGATGGACACTTGGCGACGGGTTTCTTAAGGGTCTAAGTCGGAATAAAAACACAAAAATAATAAAAAAATTTGAAAAATCCAAAACTATGAGTAGAGGGCTCTTCCTGATGACGGACTATTTGGACAAATACTCTTGTGGGAAGTAGTCCATGTAGGAATTTTTCTTTCTTTTATTTTCTTTTTTTAGGTAGTGTATCACCTCCCCCTTGTTTTTTCTTTTGACCACTGTTCTTTTTCAAGGGTTTTTATTGAACCGGGTTAGGTAGATTTTTCTTTTTAGGATTAGAGGGCAAAGGTTAACATGTAACCCCAAGTATGCACATTATCAAAAACTTACTTGAACTTGAGAATGTATTATCTAAGCTTGACTGTTGATTCTAGGATATGCCTTAAATTGCACAATACAACTTGCTTAACATTGATAGGACTTTGTAGATGAACCGGATTCTAAATGAGTTGCATGCTATATGTGTGTGAGATTTTACTTACATTATATGTTTTATATGATACCTAGAACTTGCCCTGTGTGTTTGCAAAGTGAAATAGAAGTTGTTCGGTTGTAGAGATGATAGAGGCATTTCTTCGTGTAACCCCATAAATCAATAATCTATGAATTCACCTTTACATAATATCCTAGTTAACCCCTTTGAGCTTAAAGCCTATTCTTTGATAACCCTTGAATGTTCATGAAAAATCAAAATTATATATTGTTCTACTTTACCTCCTAGAAGCACTTGTGTTGTAACAAATATGCAAAAGTCTAAGTGTGGGGTGAAGGGAAGTTGAAAAAGGGAAAATCAAGAATGAATGGTAGAAAATGGTGAACTGGCAAAATAATGTAAATGTGTTACCAAACAATGATAAAAAAAATAAAAATAAAGAAAAATAAAAAAAACAGATATATCAATGTATATATGTAAAATAGAAAGGCTAGTTACACCAACAAAAGAAAATTGGGGATTGAAAGCAAATAAAAGTGAATGAATGTTTAGGGGAGACATAAGGAAGAAAACTAAAAGGGAAGTTGTGAAAAAGAAAGAAAAGTGCTTAGGGAGGTTAGCCACTATACCCAAAAGTATCCTACCCGTCCCGTAGCCAATATTACAACCCTTAAAGACCTCTTGATCTATGATTGAATAAATCGATTAGTGGAGTATTACACTAGGGGCAAGCCAATGGTGTATATGTATGCATATGAATGTTCTTTGTTGAGAGTGAGTGAATCTTTCCTATATCTATAAGTTCCATGTTCTAAATTATTTATGTGTGGGAATTTCTCTTAATAAATTATGTGAGGGCATGTAACTCAGGAAGAAGAAGTTAAATTTGCATGTCTGTGATAATAACTCGAGTAAGCAATAATGTGCTGGCTTTTGAGTTTACGGTTAGGTAAGGATTGTGCATGTCTTAGGTTAATCATGAAAGATAGCTTTTGTGACATATTTTGGGGAGGCATTAATAAAATTGGCCTAAAGTGTGATTAAGCTTGCTCGAGGACGAGCAAAGGTTTAAGTGTGGGGTATTGATAATAGGTGAATTTGACTATATTTATGCCCTAAATAATCACGCTTTATTATTGTTTTGATATTTTTTATGATGAAAAAATGCTTTTATTAGTGTTCTTAGTGTGTTATAGGTACACATGAGCTAATGAAGACTAAAAGGGCAAGTTTTGGAGTCAAAAGATGTTGAAAAGGCCAAAGTATGGTACAAGTCAAGAAATTATGTTGAAAATAGCCGGGAAGGTGTGATTCCGAGCTATATAGATGTTATGGAATGAATTTAAGTAATTTGGAGCTTTGAAGTCTGAGTAAAAGCTCATGTAATTAAGCCGGGATCGTTTTCGGGGGTCATATTTGATAGTTTAGTACAAGCGAAGAATCGATGAGGCATATTGCGCACTATCTAGTAAATTGGACATAACTGTTTTCTCAGAACTCAATTTTGGCTCCATAATATATGGTTGAAAACCTAACTCAAAGTGCTACAACTTGTATGTTTTTAGTTTTTCCAAATTCTAAACATAACAGGGTGAAAAAGCGCGGTTCATTCGCGACCGCGAATGAACCGCGAAAAAAGAAGCCTCCAGAAGAGTTTTGAATTCAAAGAGCCTGATTTTTCGCGGTCCCTTCGCGACCACGAACGGACCGCGAATGACGCCAAAAATTCGAAGGCTAAACTTGTCAAAACTCAATTTTTAAGACCTAAACCCTCTATATAAGCCTAGATTTCGCCCAAGAGAGGCAAGCATTGTATTATTACCTATTTTTGCAAGATTATTAGTAAGAGAGAACTCTCTCAACTTATTTCTTTCTTTTATATTGATTCTTTGATTATGAATTCAATCATTATTCTTGTTTCTTTGATTATGAGTAGCTAATTCATTATCTAAGGTTTTGATGGAACATATTGGGTGATGAACTTCTCGCTTATGTGATTACAAATTGTTAGCTAGATTTCTATTTGTTCAACTTTGTTCTTGTAGTAGTTAATTGGTAGGATCCCCAATTAGCTGTGCTTATTTAGTGTGCATAACTTGGAAAAGAGTGCATATTTAGGTATATTATTGAACAACACCACAACTAGGTTGTTGGAGGAATCTATAACTTTAGGCGTAAAGGTAGGATTAGGAATAACGAAGCCTTGGGTGCAATCTAAAGTGAACTATTCAAATTAAAGCTAGCTAGGGTAGCTCGGGAGAGTGCACTAGTAAATAATTGTAGTTGCTCGGGAGAGAATTACGGTAAAAATAGTGTTCATGATTGATAGAATATATTGACAATTTGTATGAGCATAAGCAGAAGGGATTCCATCAATAGGGGAAATCAATACCTTAGTCTTTCTCTATAATATTTACCTTATTCAATTCTTTCTTTTAAGTTTTTAATTCTTGCAAAAGTTAGTTATTAGAAAACCTTCACAAAAATATATTCAAAGTTTGGGAACTTGCTTCAGAAGTGTTCTTGGGTTGTGAAAGTTGCAGTTGGTAGGTTAATTCCCTATGGGATCGATTCTGGACTTATTTGACCAGGCTATACTGACTACGACCGTTGCTTGGACGTGAATCATGAACTGAAACATGAAAAGGGAAATCATAATTAATGAAGAAATTGAGAACAATTGTGGTGATGGCATACTTGGTTTCTTGTGGGAAACTAATAAAATAACTCAAATTGTGATGAACTGTTGAACAAAATGGTATGGATACTCTCAGATATGGGAATATTGTAACTTTGTTGTAATATCGGCCTAAAAAGTATTTGGAAACATCAACCAATTTGTAATTTGCTTATTGAACTTGTTTGTGATATTGTGTAGTGCTATTGTTTGCTGTTTGTGATTCTTGTGATTTGAAACTGTACTGGGATCGGGTTGCACGCCGAAACACAAAGTAATAAGGTGTGGGTTGGGGTAATAAGGGTGGCCAAGGTAATAAGGGTGGCCGAGGTAATAAGGGTGGAAAACGATTGAAATCGCCATTGAAATTGATATGAAATCATTGATGTGAAATTATAAAAGGAGACAGCAGGAGAGTTTGCAACCTGTGGGGCACTGATTGCCCCTTTGTTTGACTTAGTTGTGCTTTCCATGTATGTTGGTTGTTGCCTTCCTTGTTGATCTCTAATTGTACTTGGGCTGAGGATTCCTTGAAAACAAAGTAAGTGTTGGAACTTGATTGGCTGCTTCGTCACTACTTGGTGTATCTGTTGGTTATTTTATCATTGTGATTTATTTGCCTATGGCTTGAGTTTACTTGGGACAGAGCTTGTCCATACATACCAATACAATTCCAATGTACTAACATCCCTTTTGCCGGGGACGCTACATTCATGTTTTGATTGTAGGTGGATCCATAGCAGGTACTTCATCTCATCGGCGGTAGCACTCTTTCACCTTCCACTGGCCGTTTTGGTGAGCCCCTTTCCTCTCGAGGCCCTGCGCGGCTCATGCCACTTCTATTTTGGACTTTATTTTGATTATGTGTAAGGTATAGCTGGATCCTTGTTACCGGCAAGTATTGTATCATCCTTTGTATCCTAGAGGCTCCGTAGATAGTAAACTGTGGGATTATGGTCTATGTATATATATATATATATATATATATATATATATATATATGCCGGGGGTTGTAATTTGTAAACTTGTTAGTAAGTTAATCGTGTGGTTATATTTGTAAAAGTATGAGTTCAGTTATAATTGGTAAAATCTTTGGCTTATAAGTAATGAATAACACAGGGGTAACGCGTTAGTTAGGAAAGGCATCCAGGTCTGCTTGACTGGCGCTACCCGGCCAGGCGCCAGTCATGTCCCTCGATTTGGGACGTGACAGTATATAAAATGGTTTTTTTTAAACCTAAAAACGTATTTAAAAGTCCAAAAAGACCTATATAAGTTCCGGACTCAATTGCTTAACATTTTGCTATGTTTTCATGAATTTTCAAGCATTGATTCTTCAATAAAAGTATAATTTAACTCAAAAAACTTACCTCCAACGATTCCCAGTCGAAACCCCTTCAATTCCCGTCCAAATGCTCCCAAGATGCTCAAAAATGGAGGAAGAAATAAGTTGGTTCGCGGATGAACTGTCCTTAAAATATTCGCAATTCCCAGCATTTTCTTCGCATTTGCGAAGCTACAGTGTTTTCGCAATTTCCAGCTCAGCTACATATTTTTGCAATTCCCAGCATTTTCTTCGCATTTGCGAAGCTACAGTGTTCGCAATTCCCAACATTTTCTTCGCATTTGCGAAGCTACAGTGTTTTCGCAATTCCCAGCTCAGCTACATTGTTTTTGCAATTAACAGCATTTTCTTCGCATTTGTGAAGATACAGTGTTTGCAATTCCCATTATTTTCTTCGCAATTGCTAGCATACCAGAAGCAGCAGTTTTCCCGATACGAAAATGAGCATAACTTTCGCATACGATGTCCTAATTTGATGATTATTTTTTCTATGGCTCTGTAATTTTGATACGGATCTAATGGTTCAATAAAAACGTAATTTTGAGCTCATTTGTTTAATATGGTACCCCTTAATATCCAAAGATACGACTTTAAAACATCAAATAAGAGCGTGATCATAACCCGAAACACACTCGAGACCCCCGGGACCTCAACCAAAGTCACCAAAATATCCCAAAACATCATCCAAACTTGATCCAATCATCAAAACACACCTAACAACACTGAAATAATCAATTCACATCGGATTCAAGCCTAAGTTCTTCAAAAACCTCTAAAACACGTATTTGATCAAAAACCCAACCAAACGATATCCGAATGACCTATAATTTTGCACACACATCAAAAATCACATATCGAAGTTACAGCAATTCTCGAAATTCCATTCCGACCATCGGATCAAAATCTCACCTATCAATCGGAATTCGCCAAAATACTAACTTCGCCAAAATAGGCTAACTTCTTCACCGAACCTCCAAAATTACTTCCGATTGCGCTCCTAAGCCGTAAATCATCACCCTGAGCTAACCAAATCATCAAAATTCAATTCTGAACCCTCTAACTCACAAGTCAATATCTGATTGACTTTTCCAACTTAAGCCTTCTTAAAAGAGACTAAATGTCTCATTTCTTATCGAAATCACTCCAAATCAATTCTAACACACCCAATACTAATAATGAAACATAAGGAAGCAAAAAATGGGAAGAACGGGGTAGTTACTCATGAGATGACGGGTCGGGTCGCTACATCCTCCCCAACTTAAACCAACGCTCATCCTCGAGCGGACCCAGAGTTGTTCTAGAAGTTCACCAATAGCTAAATAACTTTACTGTGCACATAACCCGAGGTGATCTCATGTCACCCAATCTCGTGTAGATCCAACAACACAATATAGCTAAAATTTCCCAATCCATCTAGTCCATAAACCATAAAACTACATTTTACCTTCTGAAATCTTACACAAGATCAGAACTTCACACCAGTTGTAATAGTCCATACCTGCAACTTCAGGTGAAATCATATAATATACCACCCAATCCAAACACTCGAAATGATAAACTCTATTAAAATCATCAATTCACATCGGATTCAAGCATAAGTTCTTCAAAAACCTCCGAAACACGCATTCGATCAAAAACCCAACTAAATGATATTCGAATTTTGCACACACATCGAAAATCACTTATCGAAGCTACTGCAATTCTTGGAATTCCATTCCGACCCTCGGATCAAAATCTCACCTATCAACCGGAATTCGCCAAAATACTAACTTCGTCAAAATAGGCTAACTTATTCACCGGACCTCCAAAATTACTTCCGATTGCGCTCCTAAGCCGTAAATCATCACCCTGAGAAAACCAAATTATCGAAATTCAAATCCGAACCCTCTAACTCACATGTCAACATCCGGTTGACTTTTCCAACTTAAGCCTTCTTAAAAGAGACTAAGTGTCTCATTTCTTATCGAAATCACTCAAAATCAATTCTAACACACCCAATACCAATAATGAAACATGAGGAAGCAGAAAATGGAATGAACGGGGTAGTTACTCATGAGATGACGGGTCGGGTCGTTACATCCTCCCCAACTTAAACCAACGTTCGTCCTCGAGCGGACCCAGAGTTGTTCTAGAAGTTCACCAATAGCTGAAATACTTTACCGTGCACATAACCCGAGGTGATCTCACGTCACCCAATCTCGTGTAGATCCAACAACACAATATAGCTAAAATTTCCCAATCCATCTAGTCCATAAACCATAAAACTACATTTTACCTTCTGAAATCTTACACAAGATCAGAACTTCACACCAGTTGTAATAGTCCATACCTGCAACTTCAGGTGAAATCATATAATATACCACCCAATCCAAACACTCGAAATGATAAACTCTACTAAAATCATCAATTCACATCAGATTCAAGCCTAAGTTCTTCAAAAACCTCTGAAACACGCATTCGATCAAAAACCCAACTAAATGATATTCGAATGACCTAGAATTTTGCACACACATCAAAAATCACATATCGAAGCTACTGCAATTCTCGGAATTCCATTCCGACCCTCGGATCAAAATATCACGTATCAACCGGAATTCGTCAAAATACTAACTTCGCCAAAATAGGCTAACTTCTTCACCGGACCTCCAAAATTACTTTTGGTTGCGCTCCTAAGCCTTAAATCATCACCCTGAGCTAACCAAATTATCGAAATTCAATTCCGAACCCTCTAACTCACATGTCAACATCCGGTTGACTTTTCCAACTTAAGCCTTCTTAAAAGAGACTAAGTGTCTCATTTCTTATCGAAATCACTCCAAATCAATTCTAACACACCCAATACCAATAATGAAACATAAGGAAGAAGAAAATGGAAAGAACGGGGTAGTTACTCATGAGATGACGGGTCGGGTTACTACATCCTCCCCAACTTAAACCAACGCTCGTCCTCGAGCGGACCCAGAGTTGTTCTAGAAGTTCACCAATAGCTGAATAACTTTACCGTGCACATAACCCGAGGTGATCTCACGTCACCAATCTCGTGTAGATCCAACAACACAATATAGCTAAAATTTCCCAATCCATCTAGTCCATAAACCATAAAACTACATTTTACCTTCTGAAATCTTACACAAGATCAGAACTTCACACCAGTTGTAATAGTCCATACCTGCAACTTCAGGTGAAATCATATAATATACCACCCAATCCAAACACTAGAAATGATAAACTCTACTAAAATCATCAATTCACATCGGATTCAAGCCTAAGTTCTTCAAAAACCTCTGAAACACGCATTCGATGAAAATCCCAACTAAATGATATTCGAATGACCTAGAATTTTGCACACACATCAAAAATCATATATCGAAGCTACTGCAATTCTCGGAATTCCATTCCGACCCTCGGATCAAAATCTAACCTATCAACCGGAATTCGCCAAAATACTAACTTCGCCAAAATAGGCTAACTTCTTCACCGGACCTCCAAAATTACTTCCGATTGCGCTCCTAAGCCGTAAATCATCACCCTGAGCTAACCAATTTATCGAAATTCAATTCCAACCCTCTAACTCACATGTCAACACCTGGTTGACATTTCCAACTTAAGCCTTCTTAAAAGAGACTAAGTGTCTCATTTCTTATCGAAATCACTCCAAATCAATTCTAACACACCCAATACCAATAATGAAACATAAGGAAGTAGAAAATGGAAAGAACGGGGTAGTTACTCATGAGATGACGGGTCGGGTCGTTACATCCTCCCCAACTTAAACCAACGCTCGTCCTCGAGCAGACCCAGAGTTGTTCTAGAAGTTCACCAATAGCTGAATAACTTTACCATGCACATAACCCGAGGTGATCTCACGTTACCCAATCTCGTGTAGATCCAGCAACACAATATAGCTAAAATTGCCCAATCCATCTAGTCCATAAACCATAAAACTACATTTTACCTTCTGAAATCTTACACAAGATCAGAACTTCACACCAGTTGTTATAGTCCATACCTGTAACCTCAGGTGAAATCATATAATATACCACCCAATCCAAACTCTCGAAATGATAAACTCTACTGAAATCATCAATTCACATCGGATTCAAGCCTAAGTTCTTCAAAAACCTTCGAAACATGTATTCGATCAAAAACCCAACGAAACAATATCCGAATGACCTAGAATTTTGCACACACATCAAAAATCACATATAGAAGCAACAGCAATTCACGAAATTCCATTCCGACCCTCGGATCAATATCTCACCTATCAACCAGAATTCGCCAAAATACTAACTTCGCCAAAATAGGCTAACTTCTTCACCGGAGCTCCAAAATTACTTCTGTTTGCGCTCCTAAGCCGTAAATCATCACCCTGAGCTAACCAAATCATCAAAATTCAATTTCGAACCCTCTAACTCACAAGTCAACATCCGATTGACTTTTCCAACTTAAGCCTTCTTAAAAGAGACTAAGTGTCTCATTTCTTATCGAAATCAGTCAAAATCAATTCTAACACACCCAATACCAATAATGAAACATAAGGAAGCAGAAAATGGGAAGAACGGGGTAGTTACTCATGAGATGATGGGTCGGGTAGTTACATCCTCCCCAATTTAAACCAACGCTCGTCCTCGAGCGGACCCAGAGTTGTTCTAGAAGTTCACCAATAGCTAAATAACTTTACTGTTCACATAACCCGAGGTGATCTCACGTCACCCAATCTCGTGTAGCTCCAACAACACAATATAGCTAAAATTTCCCAATCCATCCAGTCCATAAACCATAAAACTACATTTTACCTTCTGAAATCTTACACAAGATCAGAACTTCATACCAGTTGTAATAGTCCATACCTGCAACCTCAGGTGAAATCATATAATATACTACCCAATCCAAACACTCGAAATGATAAACTCTATTTGCGAAAAATGCCCATAATACCTAAATACCGATAGAAAATCCTTTTATTAGCTAGAGTCTTATTCCAACACTTTCATATACTGCAAAGGGCAACTGAAACACGCGATAAACCGTAACCATCTCTTAGGTCACCCATACACGAAGCTCTTTTCTTCTTCAATAATACCATTGCATATTTTCGAGTCAAATCTCGATATGAACTCTCTAATCAGCTGAAATCTCATCCGTTCCCATTCATTAATGACTCCAACAATTATCTCGAATTCAACGCACCACTCTGACGATATGGCACCTTATCACAAGACTAAGCCACAACTGCATAATCCACGCACCAGTGACGGGCAGTTTGAACATTCTCAATTGCAAGAGTTGTACCCCAAGCTCAATAGTGCCATTACAACACAAAGTTGAGACCCCGTCTTACATCATAGAAATAGAACACCTGAATCTATCCCGAAAGGTCATAATCAATTCTCCATCTACCGAGCAACACTCATTTACTCTTCCCGCTTGAATTTTTCTACGAGTACTCAATAGAATCGCACCACATGTACCTATATCCCACAGTTCATGGCATCTTGCAGCACAGAAAAGCAACTCATAGCTCTTCCCAAATCATTAACAAGTCCAAAAACAATCGAATCAACCTATCCCTCAATAGTACAACTCGGGACTAACCATGCTAACTCAAGCTAAATATGTAGCCAATCAACTTATCAATAAACTCAATACCAAGGAGCCTGAAACTATTTCTTCCACTACCCTAACTCGTAGCAGAGTTGAACGATACGGTGTCCAGCACCAAATAAATACCAAAATCCACAATTTCGTCCGGCGACATGCCCAGCCACAAGGAACACATCTGAAAAGTCCCTCGATACTAGAATCGACTCAACAGTAGAAACCGCTATACTTACATCCACCATAAAGACCAACTTAAGAAAATCAATCTTTCCCAACCGTCCGCTGGTCTGTGGAACACAAACATTCAGCTAGAATTTGAGAAATCTGGTCTCCAACTCCATACAGCGCACAATCATCATACATGATCCCAATTTCTACCGTGCAATACACGCACGCATTTGATACTCATTCATTCCATGACATATACTCGATATTTACTTATGCTACCAAGAAAACCCGAATGCCACTAATAGGCCCAATAAGAACATGCCACGATACTACTGGAATATAACCAGTTTAATCACATTACCTTTTTCTGGGACATATACTATCATAAAATCACTTCCGCTTAGTAATATCATTTTTCCCTAATCATCCGAAGATCATCTATCTAATCACTTTGGAGAAATCACTACACATCCCATGCTCTGCATGACATACACAGGTCTTGTTCAAATTCTTACAGTACTGATGCGACAGATTAGACCTGAACACATTCATAACTACTACCGAAACAAAAATTCATTACTTTTATACTCTTGACAAAGACTATTACCTCATTCTGAGCCAAACAATGGTCTTAGCTCTATAATTGTACTTCACATACTCAGATTGAACTGATCTCAAATTCAATGATCTCGCCTTACCCAGTACGAACTGTTTGGGCAATAAGCCACTCCAGACATAATTATAACTCGCATATGATGCCCCAATGTGCCAATAGGGTACCAATTCGAATGCAATTCAAAAAAAATGAACTATGGAAGGAATTGTCAATCCCACGCACTAATACAGACTTTCTTTTGAAAATAGGAAGCAAGGCATACAAATAGTATATAAAAAACTATGCTTAACATCACACCATTGCGGCGTGCAACCCGATCCAGATAACAAACTCATGGCGCCGTGCCACCCGATCCACATATAGATCTCATATAAGGAGATGCACATCGAGCCATATCTGTTCATTACAACATAATACCGAATATCAGTCATAAGCATGCTAAGTGCGTCATAACATAACTGAGGTCATATAGCGTTATAGCTACAAATATCAAGAACCACTAAGGTGTGATGTACAATTTTAATTTCAAGAGCCAAGATGCTCAGATATCATTATTCCTATGCGGATCCTCAACACATAAGACATTTCTCAAGTCGTTTCACAAATTACATGGCGCAATGCGTCACTACACGAAATATTTGACAAAGAAGCATCAACCTAACTACTCACCCATGAGGACCGCATTAAAATAATGCACATATCTGGCCTGATATAGAGCTATTATTCGCATTAAATCTATCCACCGACTTCAAGTCGATTATGATTACACTGAACTAGTCTGATAACCTTTCCAAGGTCCATAATAACTTCCCTTTTCTTTATAAAACACAAAACAACCATCACAATCGGAGTAACCCTCCCCAGTTCACAACCCAATAGCCAAGTTCCCTCCAGGCATGAATCTTCAATTTAACGACATCATCACAACCTTCACACTTAGTTTACATCTTTAATCAGTCAAGTGACTACCTGCCACACTTATATAATCTTCCAGTGAGACAACACTCCCACAACCTACCGCAACAATATTTGGGTCGTATCTCCAAACCACCGGTCGCATTAATGCTGAAAAGCAATCAAGAATGATTAACCAGGATGCAAAACCCTTTTTACAAAACATCAATCTTAGGTGACGCTGAAGACAATACCAACTTACCTTTATAATCGAAACTTCTTTCCTGCTCATCCGAGCTCATGATATCTTTGTCAAAATTTTCCTTTACTTGTGCCATTCCCGGCTCAATTTCTGCAACCAGAAGTAGTTCGCCAGTATACC
Source organism: Nicotiana noctiflora (assembly GCA_032618575.1). Lineage (NCBI taxonomy): Eukaryota > Viridiplantae > Streptophyta > Magnoliopsida > Solanales > Solanaceae > Nicotiana > Nicotiana noctiflora. Next base: position 94,297 of record JASVEL010005041.1, read on the forward strand.
TTAAGATCGAGCCAACATAGCGCATAACCGTGCAACCAGCTAATCAGTAGCAACGTCCCCAACTTGGCCCGAAGCCATCTATCAGGACACACTTAATAACACAAAAATATTTTCTTTAATGATGTCGCAATGTTTTAGTGAGGTTAAACTCACTCTTTCACAAGCTTGTGGAGACACGAATCATCAAGGATTTTAACTCTCCTGCAATTCTTGCATTCATTCACATAGCAGTTAAGCCCACTCTTTAGGTGATAATTTTTTTTAATAAGTCCCAAATTATTCAAATATTTCGGCAGAGTTTCCTTTGTAATTGGGCCTATCCACCTGCCAGAGAATCACCAAAATCATCCTAATTACATGTCCACAACTCGACAAAGCATCACAATGTGTATCAACAACCTTAATCTCAATACTACATGTATTATACTATCAAAATTGATACATGGACATGCATTTCATTTATTTGAATTGTAACATATAGAAATACCTTTCAATCCTCCGTTATTGGGCTATTTATTCGAGTAAGAACATATTCTTTCTTTAATTTTTTGACCTTCAAGGTGGTCCCCTTGACTCAACGATTTTGCCATAATACATTTACAGAAGCGATCTCAGCTCCCATACTTATCTAACTAGAATGACAAATAAATTCCCCTCATAAGCCAATTACCCATTAGCTTTACCTTCAATTCATGTTTTTGTATATCTTCCACTGTCATACATATTACACAGTACCAACATACTCATTACATAGATATCCAGCCCCCATTCACACAATTAGGGACAATACTAAACATATAAGTTCATAACACCAGCTCAAAAATCAGCACATCGGTGCTCAAGCCATAGGCAAAGATTCGGCCTCAAGTCCTCTAGACTGGCCCAACATGAAACTCACGGAGATTACATATCCCCCCTTGATTGGGGAATCTCAAGCCATCAAGGCACATGTACTACTGAGCGCTCATGTGCGCATATGGACGTGTGGAAGGAATTTCAAGAATTATATCTCAAACTGAATCAAGTACGCACGATAAGAATTCAAAGAAGTGAAGTTTTCCTAAAGGTTCTGCAGCCTCTCGAGGATAAATACAGATGTCTCCGTACCGATCCGTGAGACTCTACTAACCGGCTCATGACTCATGAGGCCTAGTAACCTAGGCTGTGATACCAATTTGTCACGACCCCAATCCCGGTCGTGATGGCGCCCAACACAACTGATAGGCAAGACCGACCATTTACACTCTCAACCCGAGCATGAAGCTCAAACAATTATTTGAATATCATTATTAACAATAAAGCTACAATCTTAACTGAATAATCACCCAAAGACCTGGGGGTCATGAGTCTAGAGCCTGTAATAATACAGAGTAATAAAACTCCATACTACAAATGATCAAAACTATGGAAAATAATAAAGAGATAGGAAAGGTATCGGGTCCTGCTGATGTCAGGCAGCTACCTCGACAACTCCAAATACACTCTGAAACAGCAACGAGCTCAGCTAAGCTCCCAAAATACCTGAATCTGCACACATGGTGCAGGGAGCAGAGTGAGTACATCCAACTCAGCAGTAATAAGAGTAAATAATGCTGAGAATAAAGAAACCACGTAAGAGCACTACCTCATGCTACAAGATACAGTACAACACATTATTTTTTTAGACAACAGTAACTCCATGAAAATCCTCTATAAAACATCTGGCTCATTTTCAAACCTCTTTTAAAAACATCTCTTTCTTTCCTTTTAAACAGTCAAGCACAAGACAACAACATCAAGTCGTGCAAGTCTGCACATAATTCAGCCTATCAGGCATAGCACTCCTTTAGCAATTTACACCAGGGTATCTGGTCAACAAGGCAAATACTACATGTATGCCAATAATATATGAGTGCTAAATGTCATGCCACGTAGTACAAACAACAACCAATGCATGAATGCAATGCAATTCACATGACCACTGCGGCGTGCAGTCCGATCAATTTGGGCGCCCAGCGCTCACTATGGGGGGTTCAGACTCCGGAGGGGCTCCTACAGCCCAAATGCAATATCAATATCAATCCCGCTGCGGCGAGCAGCCCGATCCATGCATAGTCATGAATGCTCATAAGCCTCTTGGGCAATAGTAGCATTTTCTCAGATAACATTTCAGAAAATATCATTTAAGTTTTCAATTCTTACAAAGAAGGCTGTTTGCAAAATAAAATTGTAAACCTTAGACTGAGATAAAAATCTGCATAGTATTGCAAAAATAGTGATTTTAATCCCCGAAGGATTCAAATATTCGGCACGAAGTCCAAAACATGACAATCAGTCCAAATCATGATAATAAATACCTTTAACATGATGTCAATTAAATTCCAAGCAATTAGGTAGTGTTTTTATTAAGTGGGACGGACCAAGTCACACTTCCCAATGGTGATCTACCCCACGCTCATTATCCGGTGTGCAAGTCACCTCAATATAGCACTATGATGTGCAAGTCTGGGGTTTCAAACCCTCAGGACATCATTTACAAATATTACCCACCTCGAACCGGCAAAAACTCTAGCCCGCGATGCCTTTGCTCCTCAAACCGGCCTTCTCGCGCGTCCAATCTATCCAAAATCATAAGGAATACATCATAATATGCTAATGGGACATAACCCAATCGAAAGAACTCAAAAACACGAAATTGGCAAAACCCGAGCCCCGGGCCCACATTCCAAAAATTTTTGAAATTCATATTTCCAGAATCTTCGTCTCGCCGCGAGTCCGTACATATCAAGAACTCCCAAATCGGACCACAAATGGCCCCTTAAATCCCAAATTTAGAACTTTTGCTCCAAGCCCTAATTTCGTAACATTTTGCTATGTTTTCATGCATTTTCAAGCATGAGTCTTCAATAAAAGTATGTATTTAACTCATAAAAGTTACCTCCAATGATTTCCGGTAAAAACCCCTTCAATTCCCGTCCAAATGCTCCAATAATGCTCAAAAATGGAGGAAGAAATGTGTTGGTTCGCGAATGAACTGTCCTTAAAATATTCTGTCCAGCTATAGTGTTTTCGCAATTCCCGGCATTTTGTCTGCATTTGCGAAGCTATAGTGTTGTCGCAATTCCCAGCTCACCTACAGTATATTCGCACTTCCCAGTGTATCTTTCGTATTTGCGAAGCCACAGTTTTCGCAATTCCCAGCATTGTCTTTGCATTTGCAAAGCTACAGTGTTTACGCAATTCCTAGCTCAGCTACAATATTTTCGCAATTCCTAGCATTTTCTTCGCATTTGCAAAGCTACAGTGTCCGCAATTCCCAGCATTTTCTTCGCAATTGTGAGCATACCAGAAGTAGCAGTTTTCCCGACACGAAAATGAGCATAACTTTCTCATACATTGTCCAAATTTGATAATTCTTTTTCCTATGGCTCTGTAATTTCTATACGGATCTAATGGTTCAATAAAAACTTAATTTGGAGCTCATTTGCTTAATATGGTACCCCTTAATACCCAAAGATACAACTTTGAAACATCAAATAAGATCGTGATCACAACCTGAAACACACCCGAGGCCCCCGGGACCTCAACCAAAGTCACCAACATATCCCAAAACATCATCTAAACTTGTTTCAATCATGAAAACACACCTAACAACACTGAAATTATCAATTCACATCGGATTCAAGCCTAAGTTCTTCAAAAACTTCCGAAACACGCATTCGATAAAAAACTCAACCAAAAAATGTCCGAATGACCTAGAATTTTTACACACACATCACAAATCACATATCGAAGCTACAGCAACTCTCGGAATTCCATTCCGACCCTCGGATCAAAATCTCACCTATCAACCGGAATTCGCCAAAATACTAACTTCGCCAAAATAGGCTAACTTGTTCACCGGACCTCCAAAATTACTTCTGATTGCGCTCCTAAGCCTTAAATCATCACCCGGAGCTAACCAAATCATCGAAATTCAATTTCAAACCCTCTAACTCATAAGTCAACATCCGATTGACTTTTCCAACTTAAGCCTTCTTAAAAGAGACTAAGTGTCTCATTTCTTATCGAAATCACTCCAAATCAATTCTAACACACCCAATACCAATAATGAAACATAAGGAAGTAGAAAATGAGAAGAACGGGGTAGTTACTCATGAGACGACGGGTTGGGTCGTTACATAAAATCATGGTAGGACCAAGAATTTAGCTTAAGAAGAGTTAAGAGTAAGAATAGAGTGTTATTTTCATGAATGAATCCAATGTACACATTACACTCTATACATCTCAAGGATTCCTTTTACTCTAACTACTGTCACAAAATTCTAACTAACTTTGTGACTTCAACTAACTTCCGAAAGCTTCTACAGTGTAAATAATTGCTTAACTGTGTAACTAAATCTAATGCTCTTAGCTAATTCCTAACAACAACTATGTATCATCACTAATAATTGCAACACAGCACCATCCAAAATCTTAGGATCTACAATATTACAACTTTTCTTTGAATTCTCTCTTAGCGCATAACCCAAATAATTCTCTTCCCTAATTTCTTCTTCTTGTTGGTTTAAAGAATGGGGGTGAGAGAGTTGACTTGCTACGGCCACCAGAACATTATTTCTACAGCGGAGTGTTTGGATTAAATTTGCCGGGCCGGGTAACAGATCAGATTATTTAAATCCAGTTGGATACGTATTAAAAGGGGTGGTATTATGATAAATAAAAAATACACATGTCAATTTATGAGTGGATGACTTATCCACTATGCTAGCTGTTTGAAAATAAGGGGATATCCGAGCCAAGTATGTAACTGCAAGGTTGATTATGAGCCAAGTTATAACATAGTTTATTTGTATACCTTTTCGTAAAGTTTGAGGGTTGTACCTTTTCCGTATATTTTATTGGATAAAAAATTTAGACTTTGTGAGTTTTGATTATCTAGCTTTATATTTTATTTAGACTCCACCGCAGAAACAAGATTCCGGCGGCCGTAGCAAGTCAACTCGCTCACACACTCGTTAAAACAACAACAAGAAGAAATTAGGGAAGAGAAGTATGGTAGTGAAGTTTGTGTCTGAGCATACTGTGAGCACATGATTTTTTGCCTTATATGAGAATTACTCCCAAAATTTTAAAATAAAATAATTTTTGTGTGGTTTGTCATTTTGTGGTATTGTCAGTTCTTTGTTTCTATCTGTGTGTATGCATATTTATTTGATCAGTTAACAAGAAAATACAAAAAATAGGTTGCATTTCCATGTGGGATTTATTTTACAATTTTTAGTTAAATAATAAATTACTTATTTTATAAAATGAAGAAAAATACAAAAATAGGCAATTTAATGATAAATTTTTATTTTTTTGTATTTGATCACTTGTGATAAATTTTGTTGAAAAGTAGATTAGTATTTAGGGTAGATTAATTTAGATTTTTAATTTAATTTAGGATTTTAGTTTTTGTTTTGAAAAGGGGAAGAAATTAATTGAGAGGAAAATTGAAGAAGAAAATAAAATCAAGTGTTGGGCCAACCAACCTCCCAGCCCAAACAAATCCACCCCTTACCAGCCCTATACCCAGTCCAAACCCTCACACCTTATAGACGTCCAAACGACGTCGTTTTGTCACGCCCAATCGGGGCCGTTGATCTCACTTGATCTAACGGTCAAGATTCCATCTCCCTCACCCGCTTAAGCGACCCGATCCATTTCCAAATCCGGTCCAGCCCCATCATCCCTCAAACGGCGTTGTTCCCTTTAAGTGACAAGATCCTGGCCATCAATTTCATTTGATCAAACGGCTAGGATCCATTCTCCACCCTACTATATATTCCCAATATACACCCCACCCCCAAACCAAACCCCCTACCCTCATCGTCACCGAGCTCTTCATAGACTCACCTCGCTCCGCCACTGACCGCCCGCCGGAAATCGCCTACAGTGGCGGTCAGTCACCAATTAACCCCAAAATCACACCCCAAACTCCCCTGGACCTCCTCTTCCCAAATACCCAATCCGTTTTTCTCAAATCATACTGTAACTTCTCGAATTTTAGATCGAAACCATGAACCCTAGTTCCCAAAACAACCCATGTTTCGATTTGGTCGTAAGGATTTAGGCCCGTTATGATGTTATTCTTGTGTTCTTAATAAGGAGATACGAATAATATCATAATTGGCCCAAAAATCCAAATAATTAAAAGGTTCGGACTCTGTTTCCCCAATCGCTTGAATATCATGTAAGTATTTTCCTTCCTTTCTCTTCAATTTTTTTTTACCTAATTTTGTTTTCTCTTCTATTTTTCTGCTCCTTCTCAAACCTTCTGCTATTTTTTGTTTTTCGCCGGATCACTTTCCTGTACATGTTAATTTTAGTTTAGTGTATAATTGGTTCATGGTTTGATAATTGGGATTCATTATGTTAATTAATTAGCTATGGAGTCATTTAGGTTGTTTAGTATATTAATTAGTTAATTCCAATTTTCGTAAGCCTCAGCTAGTAATTCGAATTTCTGGAATTGATTTGAATTATTTTAAGGATATCTGTTGAGCCCTATTTGGATTTGCAATGGGTTAATTTGACCTAAGTTGGTCCGGCAAGTTAATTTCATGTGTACTAACATGGATTTTAAGGGTTAATTATCAGAAGCTTAGAGGTCAACATAGATAGCATATAATACAATAATTGAAGTTGTGGAAACAGCACTAGTACTGATAATAAGGGCTGCTAGTTGATAATGGTGCACTACTGAAGTTCTATAATAACACTAGGTTAATTGAAAATTGAAAAAAGATGAAAATGGTAGGGATGAGAGCACTAATGGTATGCCTATTTAAAGGCTGGAAATCAGAGCTGAAGGGGACACTGGGAGATACCTTGAAAATCCATTGATGAAACATTTTGAAATAACATACACATATACTGAAATATAGTCTGAAAATCTGAGAGCATAGGAGAGATATACACAAGAAAATTCTAAAAAAAATAAAGATAGAATACTGTGAGCGAGAAAGAAAGAGGGGCATCAAGAGGGATTGAGTTTGAGAAGTTATTATTTGTTTCATTGGTTAGCTGGGTTCTGTTTGTTGTGGTCGTCTACTAAATTTTCACTCGTTGTATTCTCAACGTGTTAGTTCAAATCCATGGCTAGCTAGTTCCGATATTGAACCTTCTGTTATGTAGATTTGGCTTAATTTTTATGACATTTTGTGTTTTGAGTTTAGAATAGGAGTTCATCTATAATTTTGTCCAAATAGGTATATGTTAATATGGAAATGTTTAGCAGTTCGAACCAGCGTACTCATTATCGACCTGCTTGGTTTGAGTCTTGAAGACCTCGTTCTATATTGTGAAAGAAAAGAAAATTCGCATTTATAAGCTGTTCTAATATTAGCTGATTAGATAATGTGTTTGGAACTCGAAATTTTTTTTTCTTAATAAGTATAAGATTTATACCCAAGCTGGATTGGAAAAATAATGATTTGCTTCATGGATTTAATGGATGCAATTTGACGTAATAGATTTCAATGTCATTTTCGTGAAACCCTTTTCGTTGCTTCTTCATGAATAAGCCAATTGTATTTTCTTTCTTTCTTTTTTTCTTTTTTTTTACAAGACTTTGAATAATATAATAGCGACAATGAGGTTCCAATGAAAAGATAATATGAAAACTAAATAGAAAGACCACTATCCAAAGTTATCCGTGATTATCTTGAAATGCAATTATTGTGTTGATGCGGTATAGATATGATCTTCCCCTGTTTCATTGTTTTATATATTTTTTTGTTTATTATAAGCTATTGTTTGATTGTTCAGCTATGGCTTGAAAAACAATGTGGTTACTTACATAAAATCGGACGCATAGTATAAGTGTAAAGACAAAACTACATCCTGGAAGCTTAATAAAGCATAGGATTTGCGAATCTCAATACAGGGGAAAGTTTATAATAACATCTTTACATTAGTATTGCAATTATATATACGTTCGCGTAATAAGATTGCAATTTGACACTAAAAAAACTCGAGGGATGCGTTCGCGCAACTTCGATTAAATTTTCTTAATAAATAAATAAAGCATTATTAATCGCGGACGTGTTCGCGTGCCATGACAATTTTTTTTTCTTTTGACGAGCCAAAGAAAAAGAGTATACGTACGCGTAACTCGATTCTTTAATTACGAATAATTCAAGTATTTTAAGAGGGGTAAAAAGATAATTGCACACATAGGTTTAAAAAATGGGTAGTTAAACAATTAAGCCAAGTATGATCAAAGAGACCGTGCTAGAACCACGGAACTCGGGAATGCCTAACACCTTCTCCGGGGAAAACAGAATTCCTTACCCGAATTTCTGGTTCGCGGACTGTAATACAGAGTCAATCTTTTCCTTGATTCAGGATTCAAACCGGTGACTTGGGACACCATAAATCTCCCAAGTGGCAACTCTGAATCTTTAATAATAAATCCCGTTTTCGATTGTCCTTTAATTGGGAAAAACTCCCTTGCGCCCTCGCAGGTTAGCGCCAAAAGGAGGTGTGACAGCTCTGGCGACTCTGATGGGGAAGCTTTTGACCCAGAACCACTGGTTCCGGGTTAGTAATTCGAGCTTAGAATTAGCGTTCTATTTGGCTTTATTTATTGTTATCTGATTTTATTATATGATTAAGCTTAAATGTGCAAAATGATGTTTTTATCGCTTTGATATTTTTGAACTGTATATATTAATTGTGCCGAAATCCTACTTTTTTCTGAGTCTTCTAAAAATGGTGCATACGTTCGCGTAGCCCGCCTTTTGAAAAATCATTCCAAATAGAGTGAGTGTTGGGCAAGTAACAAAGCCGAGCAGACTTTAGTGTTCCCGTTATGTCACCCCCTCCTCAGCCAGTTGTCCGCTCGGGTACCTTAACTCTAGACCAGAACCCATGTTTTTCTTTAACCTAGTAAAACACAGCTTCATACCGGATCCCTAGTAGGAACGCTTATTTGCATCATGTGCATTTGACTTAGGGGACTCAACACAGGGGCTGGGTCCGTCTAGGACAGGTGTACCTGAATTGAAAAGACCATCCTGCTGCATCCTATTTTGTGCATATATTTCTTTAGATTGGCATGCTGACCGACTTTAAATATTGGAAAATTGAAAAAAAAGGGAGATAACAGTGTAGAGGGTTAATCACTATTTTTACCCGAATAGTATCAAAATCCTGTCAAATTGTTTTAGAAAATTTAAATAAAATTAAAGGGGTTTATTTTAGTGTGTCTTGTTTTCAAAATAATATATTCAAAAAAAATATTTTATTTGGATTTATTTGAAAGAACAAAAGGATTCTTGTTTTTCAAACTTAGTTTGTTTTCCTTTAGCGAACTACGTCGGTTTGATTCTCACAGGGTGTGGGATACGTAGGCAACCCTCATCGGGCCCAACTTTTCTTTTTGCAAAAATAGCCATAAAAAGTGTGTCAAAATATTTAATTTTGGTCATAAGTAAGCCGGTGATACTGTTTTTTCTCTAGAAAATGTGTTCTCACAAAGTCACCCCTAACCTCGAATTTCCACAGGTTCAAACAAATACTATCCATGAATCACCCCAAGTCGTCATAGAAAGAGCTCACGTACAACTACGAGATTGGTGGGATGATCTAGATAAAGACGGCCAAGTTTGGGTAAAGGAGCAGTTAGGTCCTCTGTTAGACATACTGCACATCAAGCCACGAAATGATTTAATCAAGGCTTTGGTGACTTTTTGGGACCCCGTTAACAATGTATTTCATTTCTCAGATTTTGAAATCACGCCCACTTTAGAAGAAATGGCTGGTTACATTGCCTTCGGCCAAGAGTTAAGAAAGCTGAAGCTTATATTTCCTAGGGCTCCCTCAGTGCATAAATTCTTCGATCTCTTGAAAATCAGCAAGCAAACGAGTAACTATCGCGTGACAAAGGGGAATTGAAAGTTTTACTTTTTGTATCATAGATTCGGAAACTCAGCCGGATTTGAAAACATGAAAAGGGTCTAAACAACAAACAGAACAAGAGCACGTGGGAGGTCCATCGCCGGTTTGCATTCATTATGGCATTCTTAGGAATCGTGGTGTTTCCAAATTCTGAAGGAACAATAGACATCCGTATGGCTAGGATCGCACAGGTTCTCATCGATAAAAAGGATCACACTCTTGTCCCACTTGTGTTGTCTGACATTTACCGGGCCTTGACTTTGTGCAAATCTGGGAGTCAGTTTTTTGAAGGTTGTAGCATTCTCCTACCAATGTGGATGATCGAACGCATTCGACACCACCCTAAGTTCCTGAGACATGCCTCAGATGGGATAAATTTCATCGTTAAATATGAGGAAAGGGTGGAAGATTACGAACCATCCGACGGGTATGAAGCATGGATTTCCTATTTGAGAAAATTGAGAGCAGATCAAATGGAATGGACCATAGGGTGGCTCCCGATAACGGAGATCATTTACGTGACCGCTTTAAAAGGCTACTTGGTGGTAATAGGAGCAATAAGTATACAGCCATATGCGCCACAAAGAGTTTTGGGGCAACTTGGAAGATATCAGGTGATACCTGAGGAAACGGACCTAAGCAATCTAACCATTGAATTGCACCCCGAGGCAACTATTCCTAAAGAGTTGGTAAATAGAGATTGGCATTGTTGCCGGTATCTAGAAAGTAGCACCATGGTACCAAACCCTATTAGAGGCGAGGTCGATCCCGATTATATTGCTTGGTTTAAAAGGAGTTTTCACGTGAGCCCCGAACCCGAGATTGAAACAGTTAGTTCTGCCAAAAGGCCCCACATTCAAGCTTTCGATGACAAAGTTCAAGAAAGTTTAACTTGGTTGGCCAATGAAAGCGAGTACAAGGGCCGCATAAGGGAACTAGAGAAGCGTGTGCAGGATATCCAATATGAAAATGGTTTACAAATTGCAGCCAACGCAGGGGTCAAAAAGAGATTAACTCAAGAAAATGACACTCTCAAGGCTCGAATCTGGCGGATCCAAAAAGAAGCCAATAACCAACCAAGGAGTCGATCTGACCAGAGGCTGATAGACGGATTGAACCAACAGTTCAAAGAAAGCCAAGAAAGTCTAGAGAGATCCGAGGCTAGCAGGGCAAGGATGCAGGTCAGATGGGAGAAAGGCACAATAGAATGAAGGGAGTATTTGCAGCAGGTCAAGAGGGGTTATGAGATGAGCATCGGATATTAAGAGAGACAAATTCCACTCTTCAAGAACGGGTCTTCAGACAAGCCCATGAAGCTAGGGAAGACAGGAAACGATGTTATGACATAATGGCCATGATGGAGGAACAAATTGAAAAATTCCAAGATCGACTTGCAGACAACGCACGAGTATTGGGGTTGAAAAACCGGCAGATAGAACAATTTTTTAGAGAAAGGGATGGCATTCAGGAAAGAATCGATGAGATTGGACATTACATTCACATGAGATGCCTATCATGTGAACAGATGCCCCGGGATGCGCTCTTCTCCTCCGTCATGGGTTACGTCCATCAAATTATGGGGGAACTAAAGAATTTGCGAAGAGGTCTTGCACCGAGGACCACAGCCAGGCCAGACAGGGGCCCACCGGCACAGAAGTTCAAAACCCTAAAGCATGTTTAGTTTGAATTTGCTTTTTTCAAGATTTGAGTGTAGTTGTGAGTTGTTCTGTTCTTCATATAAAAGGCTATAGTATGTTTGGCCATTGTTTTTAAGTTTGTTTTTGTAATCAAGTTTTTTTTAACGAGAGTTGAAGAAACCTTAAAAAATATCTTATGTGTTTTATATTTATACGAACTACGCTGGGTTTGATTCATGCGGGGACATGATACGTAGGCAGTCTACATAAGATTCGACCACTGTTTTAGTAAAAAATGTAAAATAAATAAAAGAAGTAAGAGAAATAATGGAGGGGCACAGAAACACTTGAAAATGATAAGCCGGGATGACGCATGCGGTCTGAGCAAAAACATAATAGAAATGGTTCATTGCATAAAGACATTGCATCCCCAATGTGCGTTTACTATATTTATTGAAAACCTAACACTAACAAAGTTAGTTGTTTTTCCAATCACAATCAGTTAGTTGTTAGAAGTGTGCTGGCATCGCACAAATATCAGATAAGATCAAAGGGGCCTATACCTGAAAGTATGACTGGGTCAGACCACAGCATTGAGTCAGAAAAGGCGATGAGCCAAATGCTCAAAGAGGCCTTATAAAAAATGGAGAAAATGTAGTTTGAGATGAACGAAATGCAGTTGGCTCTGGCCAAAGCGCAAAAAGGTCCTGAGGCACCCGCTACTCCTACCTTCCCGCCAGGACATACCCCAAAATACCTTCCTCCTGGTCCCTCAACAAGCTTCCCAGGCCATTATTACTACCAGGGAAGGGGACGCTTATGACTCCCAAGCTCCACCATCCAATCAAAACCCTTCTCCACCAAATGTCCCTATCTTTGTGGCACCTCCCCCAGCTCCATTGCACAAATCATCATGTGATCCATTATTTCAGGTCCACGACACTCAATATTTCCCCCCTGAACCCACGTTCAAGGTACCCGAACCATCCACCTATACTCATCCCTTTGAGGTCCCGGTAGAAAAGTCGGCCAAGAGCCCAGAGCAGGATGAGATAATGCGGAAAGTCAAAAGCCTGGAGTAGTCCTTCAGGAGCATGCACGAGATGGGAAATCAGGTCAGTGTGGCCTATAAAGATTTATGCCCTTTCCCCGACATACAACTACCACCAGGATTCATGATGCCCAAATTTGATCTGTGCGAAGGGCATGGTGATCCCATGTCTCATCTGCGAGGATTTTGCAGCAAGATGAGGGGAGCGGGCGAAAAAGATAAGCTACTGATAGCTTATTTCGGACAGAGTTTGAGCAAGTCTGCCTGAGAATGGTACACAAGGCAAGATCCAAGCAGGTGGTATACTTGGGATGATATGGCGCAGGCTTTCGCCGGGCACTTTCAATATAACCTGGAGATAGTGCCAGACCGTCTCACATTATTGAAGCTTGAGAAGAAACTAGGGGAGAGCTTCAGGGAATTTGGGTTTCGTTGGAGAATAGGCAGCTAGAGTTGATCCTCCGATGAGAGAGGGAGAGATGGTACATTACTTTCTACAAACGCTCGAGCCAACCTACTTCGATCACTTGGTGACCTCAGTAGGAAAATCCTTCAACAAAGTGGTAAAGATGGGGGGCATGATAGAAGAAGGTCTGAAGACCAACAAAATATTGAGTTATTCAGCGATCAAGGCAACGACACAGGCCATTCAGAGCGGCACAGGAGGTGCGCTCGGAAAAAAGAAAAGAGAGGACATCACAACAATAGAGGCTGACAATTGGTCCAGATCTAGAGATCCTTCACCCCATTACCAATCCAAACCCCCTCACCCAAATTACCCCCACATTCCAAATTATCCTCCACAATATTATTACCCAGCACCAGATCTTCATTTTTCCATCTACCATGCCCAAACATATGCTCAACCCCCCGTCCAGGCACCATGGCATGCACTAACCCCACAAAATAACTACCCACCCCCAAGAGCATACAGAAACCCTAATGGTACGGGATTCCGTCAAAACCAAGCTTTCAGAAATGACAGAAAACCAAAGCCAAAGACTTTCACTCTCTTAGGAGAGTCTCACACTAGTTTGTTTCATCGGTTGAAGCAGGTGGGATTGTTGAATCCAGTCGAGGCTAAATTACCGAACCCCCCTCCAAGGAATCTTGATCATACAGTAAACTGTGAATACTGTTCAGGATGCCCTGGGCATGATATAGAGAAGTGCTGGAAATTAAAAACAGCTATCCAGGAGCTTACACTCGTCGAATTGAGGTGCAAACCTCGGCAGTACATAACATCAACCAAAATCCACTCCCAGCCCATCACGAGACTAATATGATCGAGTTGGTACAAGTGGAAGAATGGTATGGAAAAGCCTCTCAAACTCTAATGATGGTCAGGTCAAGTGGAAGTAGGATGACAAAGGGACCAATTGCTGATAAATCACTCATCAATGAGAATTGGGCGCATAATAAACCAGCAATGATGAGGGAATCCACTAGCAAAATATTGGCAAAACCAGGAGAGGTGAAAATAGTTGTACCATGAGCCACAATCAAACCTGTTTTGACGGTAGAATGTGCTCGCATAGATACCATCATCATCAAGCCAGCAATGCAGTTACCCATAGTTGATAACGAAGCTATCCCGTGGAACTATGACCATGTAACAGTGACCTATAAGGGAAAAGAGGTCAAGGAGGAAGTTTGTGAAGCACAGGGGTTGACCCGCTTAGGGAGATGTTTCATTCCTGTAGAATTAAGGAAGGCTGGCCCGACAACAGTAAAGAAACCTGTGACCGACAAAGAAGCATCAGAGTTTTTAAAGAAGATGAAGTTGCATAATTATTCCATCCTAGATCAGCTCAAGAAAACTCCGGCTCAAATATCTTTACTATCGTTACTAATCCACTCTGACGAACATCGGCAAGCCTTGATGAAAATCCTGAATGAGGTCCATGTACCTAATAAGATCTCCTCAGTCACATGGAGAAGATCACAAACAGGATATTCAAGGTAAACAGGGTTACTTTCACTGATGATGAGTTACCTGAGGAAGGTACCGCGCACAACAAAGATCTTTATCTTAAGGTGAAATGTGAGGAGTCCGTGGTTACCCGATTCTTGGTTGACAATGGATCCAGTGCAAACATCTATCCTCTTTCTATGTTGGACAAACTAAAAGTGGATATCAATAGGGTATGTAAGAACAGTATCTGTGTTTGGGGTTTTGATGGAGTTGGAGTTGACAATCGGGCCTGTGGAATTCACCATGGAATTGCAAGTGTTAGATATGGTAGTCTCATACAACCTTTTGATAGGACGACTATGGATTCATGCCGCAAAGGCAGTTCCATCTACCCTGCACCAGTTGGTCAAGTTTGAGTGGGACCAACAAAAGATTGTGGTTCATGGAGAAAACAAACTGCATTCCCAGCAGAGCACCATTGTGCCCTTTGTTGAAGTAGAAGATGGCATCGGGCCATGGATATACCAAGTATGTGATGCGGTATCTGTCAAGAAAGTTTCGGGGGGAGAATACACTCCGAATACCGAGATGATCTCCGCATATGTCATGGTCACCTACGAAATGTTGGGAAATGGCTTTGTGCCCGGTAAGGGTTTGGGTGCATCTCTGCAAGGTATTATACAACTAGTCTCCTTGCCGGAAAATGTGGGTACTTTCGGTTTGGGATTCGAACCTACAGCGGGAGACATCCAGAGAGCCAAGAGGATTAAGCAGAATACATGGGTACTTCCAAAGCCGGTCCCGCACCTCTCTAAATCTTTTGTTAAGTCCAGAGCGAGAAAACATCTAGCAACAAAATTCCCAGTCTTACGATCGAACAAGATGAGGAATTTTGGAGAAGGTTCGAAAATCTGTTCACTGATGTGAACATGATAGAAGATGGAGAAGGGCCTAGTCATGATGAAATACAATTTGTAGGGCCAAAAAACAAAATTGAATAATTGGAAGGCTACTCATATTCCCACCCGAAAGGAGTCTTGGTAGTTTGCTTTGATTTTCCTTCAAGTTTGTTTCGGATTATTTCAGGGTTGTAGTCCAGTTTATTTTATTTTCAAGTTTGCTTTCTTAAAGTGTGCAAACCGTGGTATCTTGTATTTTTCTCTCTCAATAAATGGAATTTTTGTTCCCCCTATTTCTGATTTTGTTTTGTTTTTCCTTTTACTTTTCTGAACAACATTCTTTCCACTAATCTTAATGATATGGCATGCATAAGGAATCTTCAACTCAGTCTAGAAAATCAATTTGGTTCGGAAACAATAATGCAAGAAATAAGAAACGATGAGAGTGAATCAGAATACGACGAAGATGAAGCATTAGAAGAAATCAGCAAAGAATTGAGTCACTTTGAAGGAAAGCCCAAACCAAATCTAAATGATACAGAAGCCGTCAATTTGGGGGACGTAGATGACATTAGAGAAACCAAAATAAGCGTCCATCTTGAACCAAACCTTAGGGAAGAATTAACCAAAACACTTGTTGAGTTTAAAGATGTTTTTGCATGGTCGTACGATGACATGCCGGGTCTGAGCACTGATTTAGTGGTTCATAAATTACCCACTGATTACGCATTTCCTCCCGTCAAACAGAAATTGAGAAAATTCAAAATGGATATGAGTGTGAAGATTAAGGAAGATGCCATGAAATTGGATGCAAAGGTTATTCGGGTCACTAGATAACTAGAATGGTTGGCTAACATTGTGCCAGTACCAAAGAAGGACGGAAAGATCAGAGTATGCGTTGACTATTGCAATCTCAACAAAGCAAGCCCAAAGGATAACTTCCCACTACCCAACATCCACATTTTATTGATAACTGCGCAGAGCGAGATATTGGATCTTTTGTGGATTGCTATGCTGGGTATCATCAGATTTTGGTGGATGAGGAAGATGCAGAGAAGACGGCTTTTATCACACCATGGGGAACCTATTGCTACCGGGTGATGCCGTTTGGTTTAAAGAATGCTGGGGCAACTTACATGAGGGCGATGACTGATGTGTTTCATGATATGATACACAAAGAAATCGAATTATACGTCGATGACGTGATCATAAAGTCAAAACATCAGGCCGATCACGTCGGAGATTTGAGGAAGTTTTTCCATAGACTTCGTAGGTACAACCTCAAGCTCAACCCTGCCAAGTGCGCATTCAGTGTCCCGTCAGGAAGACTATTGGGATTCATAGTCAGTCGACGAGGCATTGAGTTGGACCCATCAAAGATCAAATCCATCCAAGAATTGCCAACACCGAAGAACAAGACCGAAGTAATGAGTCTTCTAGGAAGGTTGAATTACATCAGGCGGTTTATTGCTCAGCTCACATCGACATGTGAACCTATTTTTAGGTTGTTGAAGAAGGAAGCTGCAGTCAAATGGACTGAAGAATGTCAATAGGCGTTTGATAAGATAAAAGTGTATTTGTCAAACCCACCTGTGTTGGTTCCACCTGAACCCAGGAGACCTCTGATTTTTTATCTAACAGTTTTTGAAAACTCATTTGGCTGTGTATTAGGGCCGCATGACATCACCGGCAAAAAGGAATAGGCCATTTACTATCTCAGTAAGAAGTTCACAGTTCATGAGTTAAGTACACTCATCTTGAGAAAACGTGATGTGCCCTAACTTGGGTAGCACAAAAGTTGAAGCATTATCTGTCTTCCTACACCACTTATCTCATTTCATGCTTAGATCCATTGAAGTATATTTTCCAGAAACCTATTCCCACAGGGAGGTTAGCAAAATGGAAAATATTACTTACGGAGTTCAACATCGTCTATGTGACGAGGACGGCTATGAAAGCCCAAGCCTTAGCCGATCACTTGGCTGAGAATCCTGTTGATGATGAATACGAACCTTTAAGGACGTCTTTTCCTGATGAAGAAGTGTTGCATGTAGATGAGCTAGAATTGACCAGGGAACCAGGATGGAAACTTTTCTTTGACAGGAACGCAAAAGGAGTTGGAATAGGAGCGGTACTTATCTCTGAAACAGGACAGCATTATCCTATTACAGCTTAACTACGTTTCTATTGCACCAACAACATGGCTGAGTATGAAGAAGCATGCATTTTGGGGTTGCGGTTGGCTGTGGACATAGATGTCCAGGACGTTTTGGTCTTGGGAGACTCGGACCTCCCGGTACATCAGATTCAAGGAGAGTAGGAAATGCGAGATTTGAAGCTTATACCATATCGTCAATGTTTGCATGACCTGATTAAACGATTTCGATCAGTGGAATTCAGACATATCCCAAGAGTGCATCATGAGGTTGTCGATGCTTTGGCTACTTTAGCATCAATGTTGCATCACCCAGACAAAATCCATATTGACACGTTACATATTCAGGTTCAAGATCAGCATGCTTATTCCAACATGTTAGAGGAAGAGATGGATGGCGAGCCGTGGTTCTATGATGTCAAGGAATACCTAAGGATGGGTGCATACTCGGAGTAGGCCACCAGAGATAAAAAAAGAGCCATTCGGTGATTGGCAAATGGATTTTTCCTTAGTGGAGGAGTGTTGTACAAAAGAATGCCAGATTTGGGTTTGCTGAGATGTATAGATGTTGGTCAAGCCATGACAGCAATGACAAGGGTACATGCTGGAGTATGTGGACCCCATATGAGTGGATACATATTGGCTAAGAAAATTCTGCGAGCATAATATTATTAGCTCACTATGGAGCGTGATTGCATCTATTTCGTACGAAAATGCCATCAGTGTCAAATACACGGGGATCTGATTCATTCTCCGCCGATGGAATTGCATACAATGTCAGCTCCATGGCCATTTGTTGCCTGGGGTATGGATGTCATTGGACCCATCGAGCCAGCAGCTTCCAACGGTAATTGACTACTTTACCAAATGGGTTGAAGATAAAACGTTCAAGTCAGTAACCAAGAAAGCGGTGGTGGATTTTGTGCATTCCCATATCATCTGTAGATTTGGGATCCCAAAGGTGATCATCACGGATAACAGTGCCAATCTTGATAGTGGTTTGATGAAAGAAGTATGTCAACAGTTTAAGATTACACACCGGAGTTCCACACCATATCATCCCAAGGTGAATGGATCCATTGAAGCAGCCAACAAAAACATAAAGAAGATATTGAGGAAAATGGTAGAAGGGTCCAGGCAATGGCATGAAAAGTTACCATTTGCACTATTGGGTTACTGCACTACTGTTCGTACTTCAGGAGGTGCAACTCCTTATTTGCTGGTATACGGAACTGAAGCAGTGATACTAGCAGAGGTTGAAATTCCCTCCCTTCGAATAATCGATGAGGCTGAGATTGATGATGATGAATGGGTCAAAAGCCGATTGGAACAATTAAGCTTGATTGACGAAAAGAGATTGGCAGTGGTATGTCATGGCCAATTGTATCAAAAGAGAATGGCAAGAGCGTATAATAAAAAGGTGCATGCTAGGAAGTTTGAAGTGGGACAACAGGTGCTGAAGCGAATCTTGCCACATCAGGCCGAAGCGAAGGGCAAGTTCGCCCCGAATTGGCAAGGGCCTTTTATTGTGACTAGAGTGTTATCCAATGGTGCTCTATGTCTGACAGATATCGAGGGAAGATGCATCGATATGGCTATCAATTCTGACGTGGTCAAGGGATATTATGTATGATTCCTTGATTGTAATTGTTGTTTGTTTGTTTTGTTTGTACTTGGCATTTATCGGAGAATAAAATGATGGAGGCAATTCTTTCTTCTATCCAAACACTTTTAACCTTTGCCTTCCCCCCCCCCACCTTGAGCCTTAATTATTCTTTCATAGCCCTCTTTTGGAATCATTAATGAAAACGAAGAATGATTGAAAAAAACAATAACAACAAAAACAAAAAAAACAAAAAAATCATAAGAAAAAAAAAGGAGTTGAGTGAACTACATTCGGCCGATTCCTAAAAGAGGATACGTAGGCACCTCATGGCTCGGTCATAGTGTAACAAAAATTAAAGATTCCCCAAGCAGTAAAACTAGGGCAGAAGTTATATTTTTTTTTTTTAGAAAAAGTGTGATTCCAACAGTTGTAATGTTTTACCCATTAAAGTTATATCCTTTTCTTTAGCACCGCACACAAAGAACCATATTGATGTCCAAAAAAGACCTCCCGACCAGTATCCGAGAGGTGCCGAGTCATGCAAAGGAAAGTCAAGAATAACACCCCGATCCACAAATGAATAAGGATCATGAGCTGAAGGAATCGGTAGCCAAGGGAATCCCTAGTAGAGAGAATCTTGTTGATAACACTCTAGTCCCCAGCAGAGAAAGAGACAAAATGAGAGAGTCTTATCGGTGAAAACCTTCACAAGCACCATAAGGCGACGGGATTTTGAGAGAAATGAGAGAATCTCATTAGTGAAAACCCTTTTGAAGGGCACTATGAGATGGCGAGGTAAGATTGTCGAAAAGTGTCTGCATTCGACGAAGAATTGGATGCCTGTTTGTCCCTAGTAGTATGAGGCTATCAGAAAATTGATTGATACAAACAGACTGGGTTGATTAATACAAAAATGCATGACATGATCATTTGGATAGGTTATACCATTAAGATAAGTTCTTTTCTTTTTATTTTTCCCAACATCCGTTCA
Organism: Nicotiana noctiflora; assembly: GCA_032618575.1. Lineage (NCBI taxonomy): Eukaryota > Viridiplantae > Streptophyta > Magnoliopsida > Solanales > Solanaceae > Nicotiana > Nicotiana noctiflora. The sequence goes on from JASVEL010005041.1 coordinate 114,475, forward strand.
GAAAAGTTTCTCCTTTTATTTTATCGCAATCATCATTTTTCATTTAAAGACTTTCTTTTCAGAAATTTGTTTTGAGAAGGAATTTTTTAGAGCTTACTACCAGTCGCCAAAATAGTGCAAAGTAAATGTGAGTAGGCACAAGATAAAGCCATAAGTCGAAAAGACTTTTTGTTGTAGGACCAAAACGATAGGTTGGTCTGAAGTTTCGGAGGAAGTACGGAGTAGGTTGGAAAACAATTGTGGAAGAATTCCGTCAATAATGATCATCGGGAAGAAGGAGCTTCCCAAGCAGATTATCGACCGAGAGGGTCGGACAACACAGAGCAAAGAAGGAAAGAGAAAAGGAAAGAAAAGTCATCCGCGGCAAGAATATCATCACCAGCAAATAACAGCATTCCCCAACAAGTTCAAGAAGCGCAGAGCAAGGAAAAGAGAAAAGGAAAAACCATCTCCAGCAGGAGTGGCCCGACCACTTTCTACATTTTAAACTAACAAATTTTTTTTTGATTTGAAGCGGGAAAAGGAGGGGTTATTGGTGAAGGAAAGACGGGCCACAAAGAAGATTATCAAATTGGGGCAGAAAATTTTCTCTCATTGCAAAAGTATTCTTGAATCAAATACCCCACTTAAAGAAGATGGAAGATAAACACAAGCTTTTGAAGGAAATGGAATTCCAGCGGTTTAAGGATAAAAGTGATGCCAAGTTATAGAGAAAAGTAATCTTGAGAAAAGTGAGATAGCCCGAGTTTTAAGGACAAATGGGTCTTTGAGCCAGCGTTATCCCCAGCAGTTTTGAAAGAAAGAAAACAACAAGGTTTGCTGAAGGAAGTTGTATCCAGCAGACAGATCAAAAGGATGAAACTTGTGTTAAAACAAGCAAAAGGACGGTGTCATCTCCAGCAGTTTTTGGAAGAATGAGACACCAGTTTTGAAAGAGGAAAGAAGAAAAGGATTTCCCAACATTGTTATCCTCAACACGGTAACAACTGATAATATTTAATACCCGGCAATCTTGAGTGAAAATAAAAGTTTTGAAGGAAGTAGAAAAGGAGGGGAAGAAATGAGATTCCATAATGGTATTATCCCCAGCAGGTAAGTAAATAATTCCAACACTGTTATCCCCAGTGGTTAAGAGGGAAGGCAACACATATTTTTAGGGAAGCAGTTCTGAAAGGGAATAATTAAAGAAGAAGGAAATGGTTTAGGGAGACGACTATAATATAATACAGGTGAAATTTTTGATGAGGTCAGGTGCCCGCCTGAAGAACGGAATGGCATTTTACTTTAAGTTTTAGTTGAAGTTCTTAAATCATTGTTGAAGTCAGGTGCCAGCCTGAAGAACAGAATGACAATTTATTTTCGGAGTTTGTTGTTGAAGTCAGGTGCCCGCCTGAAGAATGGAATGACGTTTTACTTTAAGTTTTATTTGAAGTTTTAAATCATTGTTGAAGTCAGGTGCCCACCTGAAGAACGGAATGACGATTTATTTTTCAAAGTTATTGTTGAAGTCAGGTGCCCGCCTGAAGAACAGAATGGCAATTTATTTTTAGAGTTTGTTGTTGAAGTCAGGTGCCCGCCTGAAGAACGGAATTGCAATTTATTTTTCAAAGTTATTGTTGGAGTCAAGTTCCCGCCTAAAGAATGGAATGGCAGTTTATTTTCGGAGGTTGTTGTTGAAGTCAGGTGCCCGCCTGAAGAATGGAATGGCATTTTACTTTAAGTTTTAGTTGAAGTTTAAAATCATTGTTGAAGTCAGGTGCCCGCCTGAAGAACGGAATGGCGATTTATTTTTCAAGGTTAGTGTTGAAGTCAGGTGCCCGCCTGAAGAATAGAATGGCAGTTTATTTTTGGAGGTTTGTTGAAGTCAGGTGCCCGCGTGAAGAATGGAATCGCGATTTATTTTTCAAAGTTATTATTGGAGCCAGGTGCCCGCCTGAAGAATGGAATGGCGATTTATTTTCAGAGGTTGTTGATGAAGTCAGGAGCTCGCCTGAAAAACGGAATGGCATTTTAATTTTCAAGGTTGATGTTGGAGTCAGGAGCCCGCCTGAAGAAAGGAATGGCATTTTTAGTTTCCAAATTTGTTGAAGATAGGATCCCGCCGAGAGAGCGGAAAGTCGTATCCTTTTAATTCAAGAAGTCAGTAACCCAGCAGGAAAGCGGAAGAGATAACTAAATCCCCAGCGTAAATCCAAATTCTGAAATTAGTAGAAAGGAAACAAGGGTCAGAAGAAGGCAGTTCAAGGCTTCGAAGAAAAATAATTCGAAACTTACAAGAAAGGAGTAGGCAATTCAGGTTCGGCACTTAAGAGAAGCCGAGAGCTTAAGAAGAAACATCAGAGGAAAGACAAGATGCAAGCAAGACAATAAGAAGCACATGAAGCACAAGTTGAAGACATAGATAAGATTTTGCAATTCATAGAATACAATTTAGTCTAGCTTCTTACTTTTAACACGGTGTAATAAGGAGGTTAGTAAGCAATAGCAACAACAGCAGTAACAGCAAGATCACAACTTAATGGTATTCCCAGCTACCAAAACTTCCCGAACTACATTGACCTGATTCCCTTTTAGCCAGGGATATGTAGGAGACCTATTGAAGCAAAGGTTCGGTCAAATCTTTCAAAAAATGCTTCACATGGAGTATTCAAACAGGCAAAAATTGCTCGTGTCCGCTCACTTGTCTTTGCACGAAAACTCTTCGTGTTTGCGGACAAAGATGGGGCAGCTGTGAGCATGTGATTTTTTGCCTTATATGAGAATTACTCCCAAAAATTCAAAATAAAATAATTTTTGTGTTGTTTGTTATTTTTTGGTATTGTCAGTTCTTGTTGGTATTTGTGTGTATGCATATTTATTTGATCAGTTAACAAGAAAATACAAAAAGTAGGTTGCATTTCCATGTGGGATTTAATTTTACAATTTTTAGTTAAATAATAAATTACTTATTTTATAAAAAGAAGAAAAATACAAAAATAGGCAATTTAATGTTTAATTATTATTTTTTGTATTTGATCACTTGTGATAATTTTTGTTTAAAAGTTGATTAGTATTTAGGGTAGGTTAATTTAGATTTTTAATTTAATTTAGGATTTTAGTTTTCGTTTTGAAAAGGGGAAGAAATTAATTGAGAGGAAAATTGAAGAAGAAAATAAAATCAAGTGTTGGGCCAACCAACCTCCCAGCCCAAACAAACCCACGCCTTACCATCCCTATACCCGGTCCAAACCCTCATACCTTATAGACGTCCAAACGACGTCGTTCTGTTACGCCCAATCGGGGCCATTGATCTCACTTGATCCAACTGTTAGGATTCCATCTCCCTCACCCGCTTAAGCAACCCGTTCCATTCCCAAATCCGGTCCAACCCCATCATCCCCCAAACGGAGCCGTTCCATTGAAGTGACAACATCCTGGCCATCAATTTCATTTGATCAAACGGCCAGGATCCATTCTTCATCCTACTATATATTCTCAATACACACCCCACCCCCTCCCCCAAACCAAACCCCCTACCCTCATTGTCTCCGAGCTCCTCAGAGACTCACCTCGCTCTGCCACTGACCGCCCGCCGGAAATCGCCTACGGCGGCGGTCAGTCGCCAATTAACCCCAAACTCCCTGGACCTCCTCTTCCCAAATACCCAATCCGTTTTTCTCAAATTATACTGTAACATCTCGAATTTTAGATCGAAACCATGAACCCTAATTCCCAAAAAAGCCCATGTTTCGATTTGGTCGTAAGGATTTAGGCCCGTTATGATGTTATTCTTGTGTTCTTAATAAGGAGATACGAATAATATCATAATTGGCCCGAAAATTCAAATAATTAGAAGGTTCGGACTCTGTTTCCCCAATCGCTTGAATATCATGTAAGTATTTTCCTTCATTTCTCTTTATTTTTTTTACCTAGTTTTGTTTTCTCTTCTATTTTTCTGCTCATTCTCAAACCTTCTACTATTTTTTGTTTTTTGCCGGATCACTTTCATGTACATGTTAATTTTAGTTTAGTGTATAATTGGTTCGTGGTTTTATAATTGGGATTAATTATGTTAATTAATTAGATATGGAGTTGTTTAGGTTGTTTAGTATGTTAATTAGTTAATTCCAATTTCCGTAAGCCTCAGCTAGTAATTCAAATTTCTGGAACTGATTTGAATTATTTTAAGGTTATCTGTTGAGCCCTGTTTGGATTTGCAATGGGTTAATTTGACCCAAGTTGGTCCGGCAGGTTAATTTCATGTGTACTAACAGGGATTTTAAGGGATAATTATCAGAAGCTTAGAGGTCAACATAGATAGCATATAATACAACAATTGAAGTAGTGGAAATAACACTAGTACTGATAATAAGGGAGCACTAGTACTGATAATAAGGGCTACTAGTTGATAATGGTGCAGTACTGAAATTTTATAATAGCACTAGGTTAATTGAAAATTGAAAAAAAATGAAAATGGTAGGGATGGGTGCACTAATGGTATGCCTATTTAAAGGCTGGAAATCAGAGCTGAAGGGGACACTGGGAGATACCTTGAAAATCTATTGAGGAAACATTTTGAAATAACAGATACATATACTGAAATATAGTCTGAAAATCTTAGAGCTTAGGAGAGATATACACAAGAAAATTCTAAAAAAAAAAAAAAAAAAGAGATAGAATACTGTGAGCGAGAAAGAAAGAGAGGCATCAAGAGAGATTGAGTTTGAGAAGTCATTATTTGTTTCATTGGTAAGCTGGGTTCTGTTTGTTGTGGCTGTCTACTGAATTTTCACTGGTTGGTTCTGGGCAGATTCCTGCTGTTTGCTGCTGACCTTTCATTTCTTTTGGTGTTTCCTTGATTTATCATCAGGTACATGCTTTTGAAACCTTGATAGTTATGAAGTTGATTGGCAGAATGAAATGAGAAGCAATTTAAAAGCATCTTATTAGTTTATTCCGATTAATTATTTGTTTAAATTTCGTCAGATTTAATATGTTATATTGGTCAACTGAACAATGTAAAATTTTTATTGTATTTAACACAAGAAAACCATGAAAACTTGGGAAAACTTTGTTTGGTTGAAATAGTAGATAGGCTTTTGTATTGTAAAAATTGAACTGTTGATATTTCTCATAATTCTGTATAACGATTTTAGATTCTAATGAATGCTTTATATGTTATTTGATGCCATGTTGTATTCTCAATGTGTTAGTTCAAATCCATGACTAGCTAGTTTCGATATTGAACCTTCTGTTATGTAGATTTGGCTTAATTTTTATGACATTTTGTGTTTTGAGTTTAGAATAGGAGTTCATCTATAATTTTGTCCAAATAGGTATATGTTAATATGGAAATGTTTAGCAGTTCGAACCAGCGTCCACATTATCGATCGGCTTGGTCTTAGTCTTGAAGACCTCGTTATATATTGTGGAAGAAGAAAAAAAATTTGCATTAAAAAGCTGTTCTAATATTAGCTGATTAGATGATGTGTTTGGAACTCGATTTGTTTTTTCTTTATAAGTATAAGATTTATACCCAAGCTAGATTGGAAAAATAATGATTTGCTTCATGGATTTGTATGGATGCAATTTGACGTAATAGATTTCAATGTCATTTTCTTGAAACCCTTTTCGTTGCTTCTTCATGAATAATCCTATTGTATTTTCTTTCTTTTTTTTTCTTTTTTTTTTTTTTTTACAAGACTTTGAATAATATAATAGTGACAATGAGGTTCCAATGAAAAGATAATATGAAAACTAAATAGAAAGACCACTATCCAAAGTTATCCGTGATTATCTTGAAATGCAATTATTGTGTTGATGCGGTATTGTTAAGGATTAGAATCATCAATTATGAAGAGAATTATGCAGAAAAGAAGAAGAAGTTAGAGAGAGAAAGCTGAGAAGCAAATCTGTTCTCGGTATTTTTACATAAGTGTATCACTCTCTATAACCGTCTATCTCACTGTATATGTATTTGTACACATGTTAAATACTCTACATCTATATAATGTGGCCCCACATAACTACCCTACTCACTAACTAATATTTGTATACTTATACTCAATACTCCCCCTCAAGCGGAAGGATGAAATATGTTCTTCATTCCTAGCTTGCTAATCAAGTATTCATGTTGTGGCTTGCACAGCCCCTTAGTCAACAAATCAGCAGGCTGTTCCTTTGTTCCTACATGCTGTGTCTGAATTCTTCTATACTGTATTTTCTCCCTTAAAAAATGACAATCAATATCAAAGTATTTTGTTCTTTCATGAAATATAGGATGAGCTGCAATTTGTATAGCATCTTTACTATCACAATACAATTTCACAGGAGTCGGAATTTCAAAACCAAGTTCTCCAAATAAACCTGTAAGCCAAGTAACTTCAGCAACAGTGGCAGCCATACTTCTAAACTCTGATTCTGCTGAACTTCTGGAAACAGTACCTTGTTTCTTGGATTTCCAAGAAATTGTAGCTTCACCAAATTTAATCACATATCCAATAATAGATTTTCTGGTTTCTACACAAGAACCCCAGTCTGAATCACAATAAGCTATTAGTTCACCATTACTGTCTGATGGCATATACAGACCTAGTCCTGCAGATCCCTTTATGTATTTGATCACCCTCATAGCTGCTTCAAGGTGTGTCTGTTTAGGAGCGTGCATATATTGACTTAATACTTGAACAACAAAGGCAATATCTGGCCTTGTCATTGTCAAGTATAGCAGTCTGCCAACAATTCTTTGATACATTCCTGGATTCTCAAGTTGTGTGTCTGAAGAAGCCTCTCATTTATTCATGAATTCATCAAAAACCACTGAAGTAAGTTTATGATTAAACTCAAGTGGTGTAGAAATAGGTTTACTACCAGACAATCCCATTTCTGATACAAGCTCAAGAGCATACTTTCTCTGATTCATCAGAATGCCTCTTTTAGATCTAGAGAATTCAATTCCAAGAAAAAATTTCAAATCTCCTAGATCCTTCATTTTAAACTTGTTCTGCAAGTCTCTTTTAACCTGATTAATCATCTTCACATTGTTTCCAGTAACCAGTAGATCATCAACATATACTAGTATAATTATCAGATTATCACCTGTTCTTTGTATAAACAGTGAGTAATCATAATGAGATTGAACAAATCCCATGTCTTTTAGAGCAGAAGACAGTTTAATATTCCACTGTCTAGGAGCCTGTTTTAAACCATATAAAGACTTGCGCAACTTGCATACTTTTCTCCTATCATACTCCCCCTGGCTTGCAAAGCCTTCTGGAATCTGCATATAAACATCTTTAATAAGATCTCCTTGTAAAAAAGTATTTTGAACATCCATTTGAAAGATAAACCATCCAGAGGCTGCAGCTAAAGCCACTACAGATCTGATTGTGACCATTTTTGCAACAAGAGAAAATGTCTCCTTGTAATCCAGCCCTTCAAGTTGACTGTATCCTTTAGCAACCAATCTAGCTTTATACCTATCTACCTCTCCATTAGACTTGTATTTGATCTTATACACCCACTTACAGCCAATAGGAGATTTATCAGTAGGTAAATCAACAATTGACCAAGTCTGATTGTCCTCAAGAGCTGCAATTTTAGCTTGTATAGCCTCTATCCACTTAGGATCAGTGCTAGTGTGACGACCCGGCCCGTGGTCACGGGAATTATCACCCCGTTATGTTGTAAATACATGTTTTATGATTTTATATCAGTGTTAGAGTCTATCGGGTGAGTTAGGAGTGAATTGGATTGAAAATGAGGCATATAGCCTTTTGTGAAGGAAACTTGAATAAAGAAAGTCAACCCGGAGTTGACTATTTGGTTAGAGGGCTTGGAATCGGATTCTGATGATTCGGTTAGTTCCGGAAGGTGATTTGTGACTTAGGGGAGCGATCGGAATTGAATTTGGAGGCCCGGTGTAGAAATAGGCTTGAATTGGCTAAGGTTGAATTTTGGCGAAATCCGAACGGTAGGTGAGATTTTGATCCGGGGGTCGGAATGGAATTCCGACAATTGCAGTAGCTCCGTTAGGTGATTTTGGATGTGCCTGCAAAATTTCAGGTCATTCGGACGTCGTTTGGTCGGGTTTTTGATTGAATGTGTAATTCGGAATGTTTTAAGGAATTTAGGCTTGAATTTGATGTGAATTATGGGTTTTGGTGTTATTAGACGTGTTTTGAGGATTGGAGCAAGTTCGAATAAGGTGTTAAGATGTGTTGGTGTGTTTGGATGAGGTCCGGGGGGCCTCGGGGTGTTTTCGGATGGTTAAACGGAAGAAATCATGGAAATTGCAGGTTGAAGAGTTCTGGTTCTGTCATTTTCGCCTCTGCGGAAAGCTGGGCGCGGAGGCGAGTCCGCAGGAATGGACTGAGGAGCGCAGGAGCGCTTGGCACCGCAGAAGCGGACTCCTTTCCGCTGAAGCGGCATCGCTGGTGCGAGCCAGTGATCGCAGAAGCGGACTAGATGGAAAATGGGAAGGTCCGCAGAAGCGGATTATTGACCGCCTGGGCGAGTCCGCAGGAGCGGACTTTGGTGCGCAGAAGCGGGAGTTTTCGCAGAAGCGGAGGATCAATCGCGGAAGCGGACGCGCACAAGCGGTCCTTTTCTCGCAGAAGCGGAATTGGCCGGCTAGGCCTGGAATCGCTGAAGCGACCCTTTGGTCGCGGATACGGACTCGTAGGAGCGGAAATTTGTCCGCAGAAGCGTAAATCGCTGTAAGTTAAGTGTATCAGAAGTTAGAAAAATTTCAGAACATTTCACACATTTGGGTCTCGGATTTAGAGGCGATTTGGGCGATTTTGAAGAGAAATTCAAGAGAAATCATCAGGTAATCAACTATGGACTTAAACTATGATTAGTATTGGTAATATTATGCAATTATATCATGAAAATGGAGGAATTTGGGGTAATTTATGGAGGATTTAGCCCTAGGCTTGAACTTTAGAAAATCAAGATTTTGAATGGCCAAATGGAGTCCGAATTTGGTAAAATTGATATGCTTGGACTCGTATCGAGATGAGGGTTCCGAATATGTGACTTTTGTAATTTTTCGACAAGCGTACCGAAAGTCGGGTTTTGACAACTTTGGGAATTTTGATGTAAATTGAGTTGTATTAATTGGGTGTCGTCCCATTGGCCTAATTTGTTGTATTTCTACTGTATTTGATCAGATTCTACGCGTGCGGAGCTTGATTCTCATGGCAAGGGCATTGCGGAGTAGTCGTCGCGCCGTATTGAGGTGAGTAATAGATGTGGGTGATGACCGGCGGGTTCGAAACCCCGGTATACCACTTTGTGACGCTGTATAGCGGCGAGACACGCACACTCTTGAGAGTGCGGGGTCGATCATGAACTGGAGACTATATATTAGTCCGACCTGTTGATACCGTATTATTGGCTATTCTCGAGCCGTTGAACCTCCTTCTTGGACGGTTGAGTATATTATGGGCCGTGAGCCAGTTATTGGATCCCGCGAGGATCGTTATCATTGTCTTATCATATAGACATGCTAGTTTACTACTAGTCCGCAGCTATTTCTGTTATTATGCTAATTCCAATCTCTGGAACTTGATATTATTGTTTTCCAACTGAAAAATGATAAAAAGAGTTTTCAAAAACTACTTTTGAGCTTGCGAGGCCGTATCTGCATATTAGCCGACTAGTAGTGGATCGGGCCGCGCGCCGCAGCGAGATATATGTTGGATCGGACCGCACGCCGCAGGAATATCTCCATGAGATGTGCTTGGGCTCTAGGAGCCCCTCCGGAGTCTGAACCCCCACGGTGAGCACGGGTACCCAAAATTGGAGTCGGGCTACACGCCGTAGCGGTCATATCATGCATTGCATTGCATTTAGCTACATCTGCTAGCCGTTATGCTATTTATTGGTATTTGTTGGAACAGGTACAGTGAATATTGATTCCGGACAGGGTATTCGATTATAGCTTTACATAGTGTTTTATTGCGGATTTCTTATCTGCGTCTGTCTTACTCTTGTTTATTACCACCGAGTCCGGCGGTACTCATTTTACTCCTCGCACCTTGTGTGCGGATCCAGTACCTCTCAGCCGACTTGATTCGGTAGCTACTGGAGGCATTGTGTGGGATAGTCGAGGTAGTCTGCAGCGTTCGCAGGACCCGACTCCCTTCTAGCTGTCATTTCTTATCTTGTTGTCTTTCCTTTCCGCACCGAGTTGTTATAAACTTTATTACATTTATGTTCTTTAGAGGCTCATGACTCTCGACCCTTCGGTCTATGGGAGTTAGTATATTTTGGGACTTGGTTTCCCCGTTGTTAGTATAAGTATTACTATTGTTTCATATTTTGAAATGCTTAAATGGGTTAAAGAGAGCTTCTAGCTCCGTTGTTGATATTGATTGGTCGGGCTGGCTTAGCAATGTGCTGGGCGCCATCACGACCGGATTTGGGGTCGTGACAAGTTGGTATCAGAGCCTAGGTTTACTAGGCCTCATGAGTCTTGAGCCGGTTAGTAGAGTCTTGTGGATCGGTACGGGGACGCCCGTACTTATCCTCGGGAGGCTGCGAACCTTTAGGAAAACTTCACTTTTCTTGAACTCTGTCGTGCGATCTTGTTGTTCTGAGAACTGAACTTCTATATTCTATTCTCTCGCGGATGGCGAGAACGCGAGCATCAGGACGAGGTGGACGACCTCCATTGCCACCTGTTAGAGGCCGTGGGCGCGGTCGTGCGAGAGGTAGAGGTAGGGCGGCTGAGGCAGTGCCAGCTGACCCGCCCGTTGTACCGGTTCAAGAGCAGCCCCCAGTGGTTGATGCCCCAGCAGCCCCAGTTCGGGGCCGGACTATATCTATTGCTATTCCCGGTCTTCGGGAGACTCTTGCTCAAATATTATCGGTGTGTTCCGGTTTGGCTCGGGTAGTTTCGGCTACCGCTACCGTAGCGACATCTCGGTCGGGGGTGGTCGGCGGACCCTGCAGCTCGCACACCGACCCGATTGTTCGGGGACTTCAGACACCGCAGGCGGTCCCCGCTCGGTGGTTGCACCGGTTATTCCTCCGACTGCACCAGCTCCAGCTCCCAGAGCATATGGTTGAGGTTATGCCCGATGACGAGCAGCGTCGTCTCGAGAGATTTGGTAGACTTCAGCCACCCCATTTCGGTGGCGTTGAGGGCGAGGATGCCCAGGGTTTCTTGGATAAGTGTCAGAAGATGCTGCGTACGGCTGGTATTCTTGAGTCCAGCGGAGTTTCATTTACTACATTTCAGTTCACCGGTCCCGCATTTGATTGGTGGGAGGAGTTTGAGAGGCGTAGGCTTGCAAGAGCAACACCTCTCACATGGCAGCAGTTCTCTACTCTCTTTCTAGAGAAATATGTACCTCGGTCTCGTCGCGAGGAGCTACGTCGCCGGTTCGAGTGGTTGATTCAGGGCGACATGTCTGTGACCCAGTATGAGCTTAGATTCACTCGGTTGGCTAGGCATGCCACATGGATGATCCCCAGTGATAGGGAGAGGATCGGGAGATTCATTGATGGCCTCAACTACTCTATCCATATTCTTATGACCGGCGAGCGAGTTCTGTCATCATCGTTTGAGTAGGTTGCCGATATGGCATGCTCCGTTGAGGCGGATCGTCGCCAAGAGAGAGAGGAGCGGGAGGCCGAGAGGCCTCGTGGTTCTGGTAGTTTCGGTGGTGCTCCATCTAGAGGGCATTCCCGGCAGAGCGAGAGGTCGCTCATCTAGACCTTATCATTCGGGCCGCCCGGAGCAGAGCGGAGGTTCTTTGTGGTCGTGGTCGACGGGGGTTTCAGCCAGGGTCGGTCATCGCTTGGTGCCCTCCCGGCCCGAGTGCAGCACCTACTTCTCCGGCACCGGTGCATGTTATGAGTGTGGTGAGTTTGGCCACATGAGGAGACGATGCCCTCGACTACGTAGGGGCAGGACTCAGCAGAGGGATCAGCCCTCCTCTTCGGCACCATCTCGGTCTAGTAGAGGTGGAGGTTAGTCTTCTCGTGGTCGCCCCGGGGGCGAGGAGAGATCCGGTGGAGGCCGAGGCACGGTTCTATGCACTTCCTAACGAGCGTGATGCGGTTGCCTCCGATGCCGTGATTACGAGTATCATTTCGTCTGTCACAGAGATGCCTCGTTCTATTTGATCCGGGGTCCACATATTCTTACGTGTCCTCTTATTTTGCACATCACTTGGGTGCGACTCGTGGTAGTCTTGATTTACCTGTTCATGTATCCACCCCCGTGGGTGATACGATTATTGTGGATCATGTCTATAGATCCTGTGTCATATCTATTGGGGGTTTGGAGACCCAGGCGGACTTGTTATTGTTGGGGATGGTGGACTTTGATGTTATATTGGGTATGGACTGGTTGTCTCCGTACCATGCTATATTGGACTGTTATGCTAAGACAGTTACGTTGGCCATTCCTGGTATTTCTCAGATTGAGTGGCGGGGTTCGACCGATTTCGTCCCTAGCCGTGTTATTTCGTTCCTAAAAGCTCAGAAGATGGTTGAAAAGGGTGTTTATCGTACTTAGCTTTTGTGAGAGCTGTGGGAGCTGAGTCTCCTAGCATTGATTCTGTACCTGTTGTGAGGGACTTCCCAGATGTATTCCCCTCAGACCTGCCGGGCATGCCGCCGGACAGGGATATTGATTTTGGCATTAACTTGGTGCCGGACACTCAGCCCATATCCGTTCCTCCTTATCGAATGGCACCAGCTGAGTTGAAAGAACTGAAAGAGCAGCTTCAAGAGCTTCTGGATAAGGGTTTCATCCGCCCTAGTGTGTCTCCGTGGGGTGCGCCGGTATTATTTGTTAAAAAGAAAGATGGTTCCATGCGAATGTGTATTGATTATAGGCAATTGAACAAAGTGACGGTGAAGAACAAGTACCCTCTACCGCGCATAGATGATTTGTTTGATCAGTTACAGGGTGCGAGGGTGTTTTCTAAGATCGATCTTCGTTCAGGCTATCATCAGCTGAAGATCAGAGACTCAGATATTATGAAGACTGCATTAAGGACCCGATATGGTCATTATGAGTTTCTTGTGATGTCTTTTGGGTTGACCAACGCCCAGCAGCATTTATGCATCTGATGAACAGTGTGTTCAGGCCTTATTTGGATTTATTTGTGATTGTGTTCATTGATGACATTCTAGTCTACTCCCGTAGCCGGGAGGAGCATGCTCAGCATTTGAGTATTGTGTTGCAGAGATTGAGGGAGGAGAAGCTATATGCTAAATTCTCCAAGTGCGAGTTTTGGCTCGAGTCCGTAGCATTTATGGGACATGTGGTGTCTCGTGATGGTATTCAGGTTGATCAGAAAAAGATAGAGGCGGTGCAGAGTTGGCCTAGACCGACCTCGGCTACAGAGATCAGGAGTTTTCCTGGCTTGGCGGGGTATTATTGCCGGTTTGTTCAGGGATTTTCATCCATTGCTTCTTCATTGACTAAATTGACCCGGAAGGGTGCACCATTCGTGTGGTCGGATGAGTGCGAGGAGAGCTTTCAGAAGCTCAAGACAGCTTTGACCACAGCTCCAGTGTTAGTATTGCCATCAGCTTCAGGTTCATATATTGTTTACTGTGATGCCTCGAGAGTGGGGATAGGTTGTGTGTTGATGCAGGAAGGTAAGGTAATTGCTTATGCTTCTCGGCAGTTGAAGCCGCATGAGAAGAACTATCCTGTTCATGACTTGGAGCTAGCCGCCATTGTTCATGCCTTGAAGATTTGGAGGCACTATTTGTACGGTGTGTCTTGTGAGGTGTATACCGACCATCGTAGTCTCCGGCACTTGTTCAAACAGAAAGACCTTAATTTGAGACAACGGAGATGGCTAGAGTTGCTGAAGGATTATGACATTACTATATTATATCATCCGGGGAAGGCCAATGTGGTGGCCGATGCTTTGAGCCGGAAGGCGGTCGGTATGGGGAGCTTGGCATATATTCCGGCTGAGGAGAGGCCATTTGCTTATGATGTTCAGGTACTAGCCAATCGGCTAGTGAGGTTAGATATTTCGGAGCCCAGCAGGGTATTGGCTTGCGTTGTATCTCGGTCATCTCTATATGATCGTATTCGTGAGCGCCGGTATGATGATCCACATTTGGCTGTCCTTAGGGACAGAGTTCAGCATGATGATGCTAGAGATGTCACCATTGATAGTGACGGCGTATTGAGGATGCCGGGCCGGATATGTGTGCCCAATGTTGATGGCCTTCGTGAGTTGATTCTGGAGGAGGCCCATAGCTCGCGGTATTCTATCCATCCGGGAGCCGCGAAGATGTATCAAGATTTGAAACAGCACTATTGGTGGAGAAAGATGAAAATGGACATTGTCAGACATGTAGCACGGTGCCTCAACTGTCAGCAGGTTAAGTACGAGCACCGGAGGCCCGGTGGTGTATTTCAGCGCATTGCTATTCCTGAGTGGAAATGGGAGAGGATCACTATGGACTTTGTTCCTGGACTCCCTCGGACGGCGAGGAAGTTTGATTCTGTATGGGTGATTGTGGATAGACTGACCAAGTCAGCTCACTTCATTCCAGTTAGTACTACCTACTCATCGGAGCGGTTGGCATCGATCTTTATTCGAGAGATTGTTCGGTTTCATGGAGTCCCAGTGTCTATCATATCCGACAGGGGTACTCAGTTCACTTCTCAGTTTTGGAGAGCATTTCAGCGAGAGATGGGTACGCGGGTTGAGTTGAGTACAGCATTTCACCCCCAGACAGACGGACAGTCTGAGCGCACTATTCGGATCTTGGAGGATATGTTGCGAGCTTGTGTGATTGATTTTGGTGGTTCGTGGGATGAGTTCCTACCACTTGCCGAGTTTGCCTACAACAACAGTTATCAGTCGAGTATTCAGATGGCCCCGTATGAGGCATTGTATGGCAGACGGTGTAGATCCCCCGTGGGATGGTTTGAGCCTGGTGAGGTTAGATTGATAGGGACTGAGTTAGTCCAGGATGCTCTGGATAGAGCAAAGTTGATCCAGGAGAGGCTTCGTACAGCACAGTCTCGTCGGAAGAGTTATGCGGACCGTAGAGTTCGAGAGTTGTCTTTCATGGTTGGTGATAGAGTATTGTTGAAGATTTCACCTACGAAGGGTGTCATGAGGTTTGGGAAGAAAGGAAAGTTGAGTCCCAGGTACATTGGTCCTTTTGAGATACTTAGGAGAGTTGGAGAGGTGGCATATGAGTTGGCCTTGCCGCCCAGCTTATCCAGCGTTCATCCGGTATTCCATGTGTCTATGCTCCGGAAGTACATTGGAGATCCGTCTCATGTATTAGACTTCAGTACCATTCAACTTGATGGTGATCTATCCTATGATGTGGAGCCTATTGCCATTTTGGGACGTCAGGTGAGAAAATTGAGGTCTAAGGAGATTGCATCAGTTAAGGTTCGGTGGAGAGGTCGACCCGTGGAGGAGGCCACTTGGGAGATCGAGCGGGAGATGCGGAGCAGATATCCTCACTTGTTTGAGACTTCAGGTATGTTTCTTGACCCGCTCGAGGACGAGCGTTTGCTTAAGAGGGGAGAATGTGACGACCCGGCCCGTCGTCACGGGAATTACCACCCCGTTATGTTGTAAATACATGTTTTATGATTTTATATCAGTGTTAGAGTCTATCGGGTGAGTTAGGAGTGAATTGGATTGAAAATGAAGCATATAGCCTTTGTGAAGGAAACTTGAATAAAGAAAGTCAACCCGGAGTTGACTATTTGGTTAGAGGGCTCGGAATTGGATTCTGATGATTCGGTTAGTTCCGGAAGGTGATTTGTGACTTAGGGGAGCGATCGGAATTGAATTTGGAGGCCGGTGTAGAAATAGGCTTGAATTGGCTAAGGTTGAATTTTGGCGAAACCCGAACAGTAGGTGAGATTTTGATCCGGGGGTCGGAACGGAATTCCGACAGTTGCAGTAGCTTCGTTAGGTGATTTTGGATGTGCCTGCAAAATTTCAGGTCATTCGGACGTCGTTTGGTCGGGTTTTTGATTGAATGTGTAATTCGGAATGTTTTAAGGAATTTAGGCTTGAATTTGATGTGAATTATGGGTTTTGGTGTTATTAGACGTGTTTTGAGGATTGGAGCAAGTTCGAATAAGGTGTTAAGATGTGTTGGTGTGTTTGGATGAGGTCCCGGGGGCCTCGGGGTGTTTTCGGATGGTTAAACGGAAGAAAATCATGGAAATTGCAGGTTGAAGAGTTCTGGTTCTGTCATTTTCGCCCCTGCGGAAATGTGGGCGCGGAGGCGAGTCCGCAGGAGCGGACTGAGGAGCGCAGGAGCGCTTGGCATCGCAGAAGCGGAATCCTTTCCGCTGAAGCGGCATCGCTGGTGCGAGCCAGTGATCGCAGAAGCGGACTAGATGGAAAATGGGAAGGTCCGCAGAAGCGGATTATTGACCGCCTGGGCGAGTCCGCAAGAGCGGACTTTGGTGCGCAGAAGCGGGAGTTTTCGCAGAAGCGGAGGATCAATCGCGGAAGCGGACGCGCACAAGCGGTCCTTTTCTCGCAGAAGCGGAATTGGCCGGCTAGGCCTGGAATCGCTGAAGCGACCCTTTGGTCGCGGATACGGACTCGTAGGAGCGGAAATTTGTCCGCAGAAGCGTAAATCGCTGTAAGTTAAGTGTATCAGAAGTTAGAAAAATTTCAGAACATTTCACACATTTGGGTCTCGGATTTAGAGGCGATTTGGGCGATTTTGAAGAGAAATTCAAGAGAAATCATCAGGTAATCAACTACGGACTTAAACTATGATTAGTATTGGTAATATTATGCAATTATATCATGAAAATGGAGGAATTTGGGGTAATTTATGGAGGATTTAGCCCTAGGCTTGAACTTTAGAAAATCAAGATTTTGAATGGCCAAATGGAGTCCGAATTTGGTAAAATTGATATGCTTGGACTCGTATCGAGATGAGGGTTCCGAATATGTGACTTTTGTAATTTTTCGACAAGCGTACCGAAAGTCGGGTTTTGACAACTTTGGGAATTTTGATGTAAATTGAGTTGTATTAATTGGGTGTCGTCCCATTGGCCTAATTTGTTGTATTTCTACTGTATTTGATCAGATTCTACGCGTGCGGAGCTTGATTCTCATGGCAAGGGCATTGCGGAGTAGTCGTCGCGCCGTATTGAGGTGAGTAATAGATGTGGGTGATGACCAGCGGGTTCGAAACCCCGGTATACCACTTTGTGACGCTGTATAGCGGCGAGACACGCACATTCTTGAGAGTGCGGGGTCGATCATGAACTGGAGACTATATATTAGTCCGACCTGTTGATACTGTATTATTGGCTATTCTCGAGCCGTTGAACCTCCTTCTTGGACGGTTGAGTATATTGTGGGTCGTGAGCCAGTTATTGGATCCCGCGAGGATCGTTATCATTGTCTTATCATATAGACATGCTAGTTTACTACTAGTCCGCAGCTATTTTTGTTATTATGCTAATTCCAATCTCTGGAACTTGATATTACTGTTTTCCAACTGAAAAATGATAAAAAGAGTTTTCAAAAACTACTTTTGAGCCTGCGAGGTTGTATCTGCATATTAGCTGACTAGTAGTGGATCGGGCTGCGCGCCGCAGCGAGATATATGTTGGATCGGACTGCACGCCGCAGAATATCTCTATGAGATGTGCTTGGGCTGTAGGAGCCCCTCCGGAGTCTGAACCCCCACAGTGAGCACGGGTACCCAAAATTGGAGTCGGGCTACGCGCCGTAGCGGTCATATCATGCATTGCATTGCATTTAGCTACATCCGCTAGCTGTTATGCTATTTATTGGTATTTGTTGGTACAGGTACAGTGAAGATTGATTCTATGACAGGGTAGCCGATTATAGCTTTACATAGTGTTTTATTGCGGATTTCTTATCTGCGCTGTCTTACCCTTGTTTATTACCACTGAGTCTGGCAGTACTCATTTTACTCCCTGCACCTTGTGTGCAGATCCAGGTACCTCTCAGCAGACTTGATTCGGTAGCTACTTGGAGGCATTGTGCGGGATAGTCGAGGTAGCTGCAGCGTCCGCAGGACCTGACTCCCCTTCTAGTTGTCATTTCTTATCTTGTTGTCTTTCCTTTCCGCACTGAGTTGTTATAAACTTTATTACACTTATGTTCTTTAGAGGCTCATGACTCTTGACCCTTCGGTCTATGGGAGTTAGTATATTTTGGGACTTGGTCTCCCCGCTGTTAGTATAAGTATTACTATTGTTTCATATTTTGAAATGCTTAAATGGGTTAAAGAGAGCTTCTAGCTCCGTTGTTGATATTGATTGGTCAGGCTGGCTTAGCAATGTGCTGGGCGCCATCACGACCGGATTTGGGGTCGTGACAGCTAGCCTCAGCATATGAAACATGTTCAGATAAGGAAGAATATGCAGCAAGACAAGATTGATAAGGCAAAGTTAGTTTGTCATAACAAACATAGTTAGAAATAGGATAGTTACATCCCACTCCTTTAGAAGAAGTAACATAATCCTTCATCCAAATTGGAGGTACAGATGTTCTGGATGATTTTCTAAGAGAAATAGAAGAAGTAGTAGATAAAGGATAAGAAACTGGTACAGAAGTAGTAGGTGAAGAAGAAGAAACTGACACAGAAGTAAGAGGTGAAGAGGCAGGAGATAAAGTAGGAACAGAATCAACAGGAAAAGAAGAAGAAGTAGAATCAGAAGATGATGTAGAAGAAGGAGTAGAAGAAGTAGAAGAAAATTTCTGAGAAGTAGAGTCATGGTCTGGTAAATCCAAAACATGAAATAAAGAAGAAAGATTAGTCAAGTTATGTTTAAAAGGAAAAATATCTTCCTGAAAAACAGTATCTCTACTTATAAAGAAGGGCCTAGAGTAAAGATTATAGAGAATATACCCCTTTTGAACAGAAGAGTATCCAAGATGTACAGCAGGAACTGCTCTTGGACCAAACTTGTCAGATTTACCAATGGATGTAGCATAGCATAAGCTGCCAAATACCTTTAGTGTTGAAGAGAAGGAGCCTTACCATACAACTTTTCAAAAGGACAATAACCCTTTAGTAAGACAGTAGGCAATCTATTCAACAAATACACTGCTGTAGAAACACATTCACCCCAAAATCTTAAAGGAATAAAGGCTTGAAATCTCAAAGCTCTAGCCATATTCAGAATAGTCCTATGCTTTCTTTCAACTTTACCATTCTGCTGAGGTGTGTATACACAAGAACTCTGATGTATAATTCCATGTGCTGATAAAAGACTCATTACTTGTTCATTAAAAAAACTCAGTGCCATTGTCAGATCTGAGAATCTTAAGCTTACTCTCAAACTGAGTATGAATTAGAGATACAAACATTTTCAGTACAACAATAGATTCTGCTTTAGTATTCATCAAGAATATCCAGGTGTATTTTGAAAAATCATCTACCAAAGTCATGAAATATCTCTTGCCATTATGAGTTGAAACTCTGTATAGTCCCCATACATCAGCATATACAAGATCAAAAGGAGATGCAGAACTAGAGGAACTGCTGGGAAATGGCAATCTGGATTGTTTAGCAATAGGACAAACAGTACAATGATGGTTTTGCATAGAAAGAACAGGTAAACTACTAATTTTTTGTAGAACCTTCAGAGGAGCATGTCCTAATCTCTTGTGCCACAGAAAAGCATTACAATCCTTAGCAGATATAGTAGAATCTGTTTTAGTTGAAGTAGAAATAGAACAAGTAACTACAGAAGATGCTATCTGTTGTACTGATTCTTCAGGAGTATCAATCTTCAGAATATAGAGTCCACATTCTTCTCTACCAATCCCTAGGACCTTCCCATTCAAGAGGTCCTGAAAAAGACAAAAATCAGGAAAGAATGCCACCATGCATCTCAATTCCTTTGTGATTTTGGAGACTGAAAGCAAATTATATTTGAAGTCTGGAATATACAAAACATTCTGTAATGTTTTTGTTTTGAAAATTGTAGACTCCCCTGATTGATTAATAGGAATCTGCTCACCATTAGGAAGCTGTACCTTAGTATGACTTATACTAGTCAAGTCTCTAATTTCCTTCAATATTGTGTGATTATGCACTATATGATTGGAAGCTCCTGTATCTATTATCCAATTATTTTGAACAAACTGAGTCATAAGAGCTGGAATAGTACCTGTACTATTCATGGTTGCTGCATTAGCCACTGAATCCACTTGTTTTCCTTTGTTCAGTATATTCAAAATTTGATCATACTGTTCTTGAGTAAACATTGGAGCAGAAGAGAATTGAGAAGACTGTAAAGATGGTTGTGCAGTAGACTGAGATGACTGTTGTTGAGGCTCTCTAGCAGAAAATGCATTATTCACATGTGCATTTGAAAAACCTTTTCTCCTGGCTTTAAAATCAGAAGGATATCCATGAAGTTTATAGCAAGTATCTTTTGTATGACCCTTCAAATGACAGTAATCACATTGGATTGTAGTTCTCCCAAAACTATTTCTAGACTTATAGTTATTAACTCCACTCCCTGCATTAGCTTTACTCAACAAAGCTGTAGTTTCACTAATTCCAGCATTTAGAACTGCACTATTTCTTCTTTGACTCTCCACATTAACTATCATATCATAGGCTTGATTAACATTAGGAAGTGGCTGAATCATGAGAATCTGATCTTTGGCATTATCAAACGAATCATTTAACCCTGTCAAAAATTGATACAACTTTTGCAATTGATAATGCTCTGTATGTTGTTTAGACTCAGGACATCCACATGAAGGAGGAGGAGCTAGAGCTTCATACTCATCCCATAATTCTCTAAGCTTCGAAAAATATTCTGATACAGTTAACAAATTCTGGCTCAATTTAGCAATTTCCTTATGTAGATAGAAAGATCGAGCAGCATTCACCTTATCAAACCTTTCACGAAGATCTTCCCAAACCTTAAAGGCATTCGACGCATAAATCACAGTACTAAGAAGATTCGGAGCCACAGTCTTCATTATCCAAGCTAGAACAATTGCGTTACATCGTTCCCAGAGTTCATGCAAACTAGAATCGTAACATTCCTTTTTACAGGTTCCTAGCACAAACCTAATTTGTTTTTTCCATGCAACACAATTTTCATAGATCTACTCTATAAAGAATAATTTTCAGAACCTCGCAACTGAATTGAAATAAGAACAGCTCCTTGTGTATCAGAAGGATGTATATAAAGAGGATGATTATGATGAACTAAATCATTGTTCTGATTTTCAGTAATAGAAGGTGAATTAGGTTCATTCACAGTAATCGCCATTGAATTACAGTTGAAGAAGAAGAAGAAGAAATAAAGTGATGCAACAACAACAGACTTACTCGAGTTTTGTGAAATTTACAAAACTTAGCTGAAAATTCTTCCTAATTCATCTGCCATTGATGAATTCTCTCCAATTTAACCAAGCTCTAATACCATGTTAAGGATTAGAATCATCAATTATGAAGAGAATTATGCAGAGAAGAAGAAGAAGTTAGAGAGAGAAAGCTGAGAAGCAAATCTGTTCTCAATATTTTTACATAGAATGTATCACTCTCTATAACCGTCTATCTCACTGTATATGTATTTGTACACATGTTAAATACTCTACATCTATACAATGTGGCCCCACATAACTACCCTACTCACTAACTAATATTTGTACACTTATACTCAATAGGTATAGATATGATATTCCCCTGTTGCATTGTTTTATATATTTTTTTGTTTATTACAAGCTATTGTTTGATTGTTCAGCTATGGCTTGAAAAACAATGTGGTTACTTACATAAAATCGGACGCATAGTATAAGTGTAAAGACAAAACTACATCCTGGAAGCTTAATAAAGCATAGGATTTGCGAATCTCAATACAGGGGAAAGTTTATAATAACATCTTTACATTAGTATTGCAATTATATATACGTTCGCGTAATATGATTGCAATTTGACACTAAAAAAACTCGAGGGATGCGTTCGCGCAACTTCGATTAAATTTTCTTAATAAATAAATAAAGTATTATTAATCGCGCACGTGTTCGCGTGCCATGACAATTTTTTTTTCTTTTGACAAGCCAAAGAAATAGCGTATACGTACGCGTAACTCGATTCTTTAATTATGAATAATTCAAGTATTTTAAGAGGGGTAAAAAGATAATTGCACACATAGCTTTAAAAAATGGGTAGTTAAACAATTAAGCCAAGTATGATTAAAGCGACCGTGCTAGAACCACAGAACTCGGGAATGCCTAACACCTTCTCCGGGGAAAACAGAAATCCTTACCCGAATTTCTGGTTCGCGGACTGTAATACGGAGTCAATCTTTTCCTCGATTCGGGATTCAAACTGGTGACTAAGGACACCATAAATCTCCCAAGTGGCGACTCTGAATCTTTAATAATAAATCCCATTTTCGATTGTCCTTTAATTGGAAAAAACTCTCTTGTGCCCTCGGGGGTTAGCGCCAAAAGGAGGTGTGACACATACTATGAAAGATAAGATTGAGAATGAAATTATTTGGGATAAGGTGGGAATGACCTCTATGGTGGACAAAGTAAAGGAAGTGAGGCTGAGATGATTCGGTCACGGAAGAGGAGATGCATGTATACCTCTATGAGGAGGTGTGAGAGGTTGACCATGTGGGTCCAAGGAGGGTGGAGGTAGGCCAAAGAAGCATTAGAAAAAGATGATTAGGCAAATATTGATGTAGCTTCATCTTTCAGAGGACATAATCCTTGATAGGAGGGCGTGGAGGTTGAGAATTAGAGAAAAAAGTAATTAGTAAGTAGTCGAGCGTATCTCTTTTACATACCAATCATATTAACATTACTCTTGTATTTTCTTAATCCTATATTTATATCACTACATATTGCTTCTTTCATTTCGGTTATCTTATCCTCTTATTTTAATGTTATTACTGCTTGTTGTTGTTGCTTCTTTTACATTTTTTCTTGAGTCGGAGATCTGTAGGAAACAATCTTTTTACCTCCACAAGGTAGGGGTAAAGTCTGTGTACACCCCTAAGGCGGATCCAGAATTTTAAGTTTATGGATTTCTATAGAAATCTCAAGTTAATATAAAATAATAACTGGATTAACATACTGAGTTCCAAGCTCAATATACTTATACATTTAATAAATTTTTGAATACAAATACCAGATCTAGACAAAAGTTACCGGATTCACAAAAACTCGTAACTAATGCACTAGATCCGCCCCTGGTACACACTACTCTCCCCAAACCCCATTTGTAGGGTTACACCTGGCTTATTGTTGTTGTATACAGATTTTAGCCCTAAACACAAGATTGTAACGGCCGACTTGTGAACCCAGCGTTTGGTCTCCCACTAACTCGTGCTTTATATTTTATTTAGACTCCGCCGGAGAAACAAGATTTTGACGACCGCAGCGAGTCAACTCTCTCACCCCATTCCTTAAAACAATAGGACGAAATTAGGGAACAGAAGTATGGTAGTGAATTTTGTGACTGTGCATACTATGAAAGACAAGATTGAGAACGAAATTATTCAGAATAAGATGGGAGTGATCTCTATGGTGGACAAAATATAGGAAGTGAGATTGAGAGGATTCGGGCACGGAAGAGAAGATGCACGTACGCCTCTGTGAGGAGGTATGAGAGGTTGACCATGGTGGATCCAAGAAGGGTGGATGTAGACCTAAGAAGAATTGGAAAAAGGTGATTAGGCAGAAAATGATGTAGCTTCAGCTTTCAGAGGCCATGATCCTTGATAGGAGAGCGTGAAGGTTGAGAATTAGAGCAAAAGGTAGTTAGTAGGTAGTCGAGCGTATCTCTTTTCCATACCAATTATATTAACATTACTCTTGTATTTTCTTATTCCTAGATTTATATCACTACATGTTGCTTCTTTCGTTTCGGTTATCTTATCATCTTATTTTGTTGTTATTACTGCCTCTTGTTGTTGATTCTTTTACATTTTTTCTAGAGTCAGAGGTCTATAGGAAACAATCTTTTTATCTCCACAAGGTAGAGGTAAAGTGCGTAACACTCCTAAGGCGGATCCAAAATTTTAAGTTTATAGGTTCCTATAGAAATCTCAAGTTGATATACAATAATAACCGTTCTAACAAACTAAGTTCCAAGCTCAATATTCTTCATTTAATGAATTTTTCAATACAAATACCAGATCTAGACAAAAGTTATTAGGTTCACAAAAACCCGTAACTAATGCACTGGATTCGCCCCTGGTATACACTACTCTCTCCAAACCCCACTTGTAGGATTACACGTGATTTGTTGTTGTTGTTGTATATAGATTTCAGCCCTAAAACACAAGATTGTAACAATGGCTTGTGTATGGGGGTAAATCAAACAAGTGGTACGATACAGCCACGCATACCCATGGACGGCCCCGATGAAATAAATAAGGAGGTCGTCCCCATTTGAGGACGGCAGCATCCAAGGACGTCCTCGTTAACGGTCGCGCGACAAGAAGGACGCGACCCCGCCTATGAGACATCAAACTGGCGGATCCATTAAAGAGGGCGTCCCCAGTCCCCCGGCCTATATTTTGATTACGCTTATAATATCAGGGCGTTAATGTAATAGTTGGGCGAGAGGACCCTCTCATTATATAAGGGAGGGCCTCCCCAATTTGTTAGGGGACCTGATTTTTGGATAATAAAACATCTCTCTCTCTCTCTCTCTCTCTCTCTCTCTCTCTCTCTCTCTCTCTCTCTCTCTCTCTCTCTCTATTACTGCTATCACTACTGCTCATTTGTTCTATCTTCTACATTTTGTTCTTACCATCTCCATATATTAATTATTTTATTCACGTTGATTCGATGATCGATCTTCGATTTATATTATCACTAATTTCGATTATCCCATCATCTATATTGATTGATTAGTTCTAAGATACTTAACATCTTTTGAGCAAACAATTTGGCGCCGTCTGTTGGGATTTCGAGAATCAAACTTATAGTATACATTCACGAAGATCCGATCAAACTAAAACTCTTCAAAGATGGCTGAAAGTAACACACGACCCACGGTCATGGCTGAAGTCACCGCAAACCTCCTGGGCGCAATGAATGAGGCTGGGGGAAGCACAACCATCAACGCTACTCCCTCTACCGCACCTGAAGTTGAAACCTCCCCCACACCCCTGGGAAGGGACTCCGATCCGAAAGAGGCACCTCCAGCAGTCAGGAGGCTACTGGAGGAATGGCTAGCTAGCACACTAAGCAGCCTAGCGGAGAAGCCGCCGCAAGACTACGAAAATGCCGCTCCGGCCACCAGCAATACCACCGCGACAGACGAACACTAAGAAACACGGACTAACAGCTGGCCCGTCGAGACCAAGCGTAAGATGACACGCTGGCTACCATCCTAAGGAAAATGAAGGAAATGGAGGGCGAAAATCAAGCCCTCCGCGACTAGATGAAAGAGCACCAGGACAGAGTTGATAAAATTCCCGGGGCGCCTAAGCTACTACCCAAGCGGGACGTAGGAAGGTTTGTGGAACAACCTTACTCCGAGGGAGCAGCGCCCTACACCATCCCAAAAACCTTCAAGATGCCCCCGTACCTAAAGGTGTACGACGGGACCACCGACACCGAGGACCATCTCATCCACTACGTCACTGCAATAAAAGGTAATGACTTGTCCAAAGAACAGGTACCATCGGTGCTACTGAAGAAGTTTGGCGAAACGCTGACCGGAGGAGCGCTAACCTGGTACTCTCAACTACCCGCCAAGGCGATCTCGACCTTCAAGGAGA
The DNA here is from genome assembly GCA_032618575.1 of Nicotiana noctiflora. Lineage (NCBI taxonomy): Eukaryota > Viridiplantae > Streptophyta > Magnoliopsida > Solanales > Solanaceae > Nicotiana > Nicotiana noctiflora. Next base: position 140,195 of record JASVEL010005041.1, read on the forward strand.
TGGCAGATAAATTCATCACCGCGCATGCGGGCGCCAAGAAAGCAGAAGCGAGGGTGAACGACATATTCTCCATCCGACAGACCATGGGTGAGGGCCTCAGGGACTTCCTCGCTAGATTCAACAGGATAAGAATGAACCTGCCAAATGTATCGGAAGGAATGGCGGTGGTAGAATTCCAAAACGGGCTCAACAGGGATGGCTCCCGAGCCACCAAAAAATTGCTGAGCCGTCTCATGAAGTACCCTCCCACCACCTGGGACGAGATCCATAATGCCTACTGCGCCGAGGTGCGTGCAGACGAGAAGGATCTCAACGGGCCAACACGGCGATTAGCTGCCGTACTCCCGGACGCCGGGAGGGACCGATGACATGAGGGACGTCGGGAACTCCCCCCACGCCCCAGTAGAGAACGACATCAACCCTACGCAAGATCTTCGCTTCCGCCCCCGCGATACACGGACGCGGTACAGCGTCACGTCGCCCCACTCAGAAACGACCGAGGTACGCCCCCTTTACTCTCATCACATAACTTTTGTGTTTCACCCTCAAAAGTAGTGTACGCACTGGAGAAGCTCGGCACCAAGGTACAGTGGCCCCAAAAGATGAAGTCGGACCCAGCCACGAGGAAATCTAACGTTCTGTGCGAGTTCCATCAGGAACGAGGACACCGGATCGAGGACTGCATTGGCCTATGGCAGGAAGTCGTCAGGATGCTCAATCAGGGATACCTGAAAGAGCTACTCAGCGACAAAGGGAAAGCTAATTTCAGCCGCGGACGGGAGCATTCCCGGGGACCCCCAAAGTCGCCTTCCCCGACGCGTACAGTAAACATGATCATATGAGAATGATGTCGCTATCAACCATGTCAAATTCTCCAACACACACAGACTGAAGAGGACCATCTCCCACGAACGGTACGATGACCTCGAAGGAAGTATCACCTTCGATAAGTATGACACCGACGGTTTGTGTTTTCCCCATTATGATGCTTTAGTTATTACTTTACGTATTATTGATACGGACGTCAGGAGAGTCATGATCGATGACGGGAGCGGAGCCTGCATCATTCATCCAAGAGTCCTCACTCAAATGGGACTCGAGGACAAAATCACTCCCAGGTGCATAAATCTGACTGGTTTTAACAATGCAGTAGAGCGCACGTCAGGAGAGGTGACCCGGCCTGTCCTTGCGGGAGGTGTCACCCTAGAAACGACCTTCCATGTGATGAACCAGGAGACGGCCTACAATGTCATCATTGGGCGCCCGTGGATACACGCCATGCGAGCAGTCCCATCAAGCCTGTATCAGGTGATCAAATTCACTACCCCATGGGGAATATTCAGCATCAAAGGGGAGACGCGAACATCGCAGGAATGCTATAAAATAACTCAGGGTTGCGCTCACACAAAACAACTGAGCAAGGCAAGCGCGGAAGCATAGCAATCAACTCCGTAGGGGACTCAAGCAGACCCGACGACCGACGTCATAAGGGACCCAGACATCGTAGAAGCTTGCAATGCAACGGCCGAAGAGCTCGACCCAGCCCAGCTAGATTAAAATGATCCTGAAAAGAAAGCCTACATCGGTCATGGACTCACAAATCCAGGTAAGTACCATGAATTTCTGATTAAGCATGCAGACACGTTTGCTTTTTCCCATGCAGACATACCAAGGATCTCTCCGGACATCCCCACACACCGGCTCAATGTGGATCCATTGCACCCACCGGTAAAACAGGGCTGAAGAAAATTCAACGCCGCCATTAACGAGGCGGTCCGTGAGGAGGTAGACAAACTACTGGCAAACGGTTCCGTCAGAGAATCGAAATACCCGCAATGGATTGCCAACGTGGTTATGGTTAAGAAGAATAGCGGAAAGTGGAGGATGTGCGTGGACTTCACCAACCTGAACAAGGCCTGCCCCAAGGACTCCTTCCCCCGCCCCACATCGACCAGTTGATCGATGCTACAGCAGGGCATGAAGTCCTAAGCTTCTTGGATGCCTACTCTGGGTAAAACCAAATCCTAATGGCAGAAGAGGACCAAGAGAAAACCACCTTCATCACCCACCAGGGCACTTACTGCTACAGAGTGATGCCTTCGGGTTGAAAAATGCGGTGCAACTTACCAAAGGTTGGTCACCAAAATGTTTATCAAGCAACTCGGTAAGACTATGGAGGTCTACATCGACGACATGCTGGTCAAATCAACAAAAAATGAGGACCATATCGATCACCTGCGAGAGGCCTTCGAGATCCTAAACAGCTACAGAATGAAGTTGAACCCAGAAAAACGCGCTTTTGGTGTAGCGTCTGGGAAGTTCCTCGGTTTCCTAGTATCGCAAAGGGGGATCGAGGTCAACCCAGACCAAATCAAGGCGATCGCCTCAATACCAGAAACGCTCACCAGCAAAAAATAGGTTCAGAAGTTGAAAGGCCAAATAGCCGCCCTCTCCCGCTTCATCTCCCGGTCGTCAGACATATGCCACAAATTCTTCAATGTGTTGAGGAAGGATAATGGTTTCCATTTGAACGATGAATGCATCAAGGCCCTCCAAGAACTGAAAGCGTACCTAACATCTCCGCCGCTGCTGGTAAAGGCGGAACAAAACGAGCCACTACTTATATATATGGCCGTCTCCGAGGTGGCAGTCAGCGCAGTGCTCGTCCGCGAGCAAAAAGGTATGCAATCGCCCATCTATTACATCAGTAAAATACTAGTGGACGCTGAAACTCGATACCCGCACCTTGAGAAGCTGGCACTGGCTTTGGTCACGGCTTCCCGAAAGCTGAGGCCTTACTTCCAATGCCACCCCATCCGGGTAGTGACCACCTTCCCCCTAAGAAGCATCATGCATAAGCCCGAACTGTCAGGCCCTCTCGCTAGATGGGCCATAGAGCTCAGCGAGCACGACATCACGTATGTCCCTAGAACCGCCATAAAATCATAGGTCCTCACCGACTTCATATCCGACTTCAGCATCGGCCTCTCGCCTGAGGACAAGAAGGAGGCCTTGCAAATGGCCCCTAGCTTGAACCCCTAGATACTCCACACCGACGGGGCCGCGAACGCCTCGGGATCGGGACTAGGACTCGTCCTCAAGGTCCCCACGGGCGAGGTTATTCGCTAGTCCATACGATGTCCCGAGATGACTAACAACGAAGCAGAGTACGAAGCCGTTATTGCAGGTCTGAAACTAGCCGCCAGGTACGGAGCCCGCCGACTGGTCCTACATTGCGACTCACAACTCGTGATAAATCAAGTCGCTGGGGCCTACCAGATCAAGTAGCAGAGGTTGCAGAAGTATCAGGCCGAAGTCTGTAGATTGATGGCCCGATTCGACGAATGTTGCATCGAGCAAGTACGCAGGGTGCATAACGTCGAAACCGACGAATTGGCCAAACTGGCCGCAGCAGCCACGAATCTAACCAAAGAAAGCACCGTCACCCTCATGCATTCCGCCATCGATCGCAGCGAGGTATTCTCTCTACACCTAACATGGGATTGGCGAAACCAATTCCTTTCATACTTGCAGGAAGGGCAACTACCGTACGATAAAAAAGAAGCTAGAAAGCTTCGCACGCAAGCCGCCAGATATTGCTTGATGAACGGCAACCTCTACAAACGAACCTTTGGGGGACCTCTGGCCAAATGCCTGGGGCCCCACCAGACGACTCCGGTACTAGAAGAAGTCCATGAGGGTTATTGTGGCGCCCATACAGGAAATAGGGCACTCGTGCGATGCCTAATACGGGCCGGTTATAGTGGCCCACAATGAAAAGAGATGCAGCGGATTACGTCCGGCGATGCGAGAAGTGCCAAAAGTTCACCCCCATGATACACCAGACGGGAGAACCTCTCCACTCAGTCACTTCCCCTTGGCCATTCATTAAATGGGGAATGGATATAGTCGGACCGCTGCCTCCCGGACGAGGAAAGGTGCGTTTTTTGTTAGTTTTAACTGACTATTTTTCTAAGTGGGTGGAAGCAGGCGCCTACGCCCAAATCCGCGAACAAGAAGTCATAGCCTTCATTTGGAAGAACATCATCTGTCGGTTCAGCATTCCCAAGGAAATAACATGCGACAACGGACGACAGTTCATAGGACAAAAGACAATGGACTTTTTCGACAAATGGCACATCAAGAGGATACTCTCAACGCCATATCATCCAGCCGCTAACGGCCAAGCGGAATCGTCAAACAAAACTATATTAAACATTCTGAAGAAGAAACTGGAGGACGCCAAGGGACTATGGCCCGAGCTGCTACCGGAAGTGCTGTGGGCACACAGAACCACTCCCAAGTCCTCCACGGGAGAAACCCCCTACTCATTGGTCTATGGAACCGACGATGTCATACCAGTCGAAGTCGGCGAACCAAGCCTCAGATATTCGCAGACGAGCAGAGATGAGAACGATACAAGCCGACTACAAGACCTGGACGAGACCGAAGAAAGGAAAGAAATAGCCCACATCAGGCTGGTGGAGCAAAAACAGCAGATCGAGAGGTACTATAACCAGAGGACAAAAATCCGCCCTCTCAAGGCGGGCAATTATGTGCTAAAAGCCAAGACACTGGCATTAAAGGATCCCAACAAAGGAAAACTGGGAATCAATTGGGACGGACCCTACAAAATCATCGCAGCAGCGGATAAAGGTGCTTTCAAACTTGAGACCATGGATGGAAAGATACTCCAGAACAACTGGAATATCTCACACCTCAAGCGCTTCCACTTCTAAGAGACACCCCCCCCCCCCCGAGTCATACTCTTTTTCTCTCCTCCGGGTTTTGTCCCAATTGGGTTTTCCCGGAGAGGTTTTTAATGAGGTGACAAGGGAGATGTCCGGAATCGCTTGTATGATGCGCTAAGCGCACAGGTCGGCACGAATAGCACATCACAGGGACTAGGGCTATGGCCATGTTGTAAAGAGCTACGGCCACAATTGTATGAAAGGCTACGGCCATCTCCAATAAATGAAGGGCTACGGCCACGATTGTATGAAAGGCTACGGCCATCTCCAATAAATGAAGGGCTAAGGCCACGATTGTATGAAAGGCTACGGCCATCTCCAATAAATGAAGGGCTACAGCCACGATTGTATGAAAGGCTACGGTTATCTCCAATAAATGAAGGGCTACTGCCACGATTGTATGAAAGGCCACGACCATCTCCGATAAATGGAAGGGCTACGACCATGAGTGTATGAAAGGCTACGGCCACCCCCAATAAATAAAAGGCTAAGGCCTAAGGACATCTGAAAGAGAAGGCTACGGCCCTCTCCAGATTAATTAAAAAGGCTAAGGCCCAAAAGCGTCTAAATGAGAAGGCCACGGTCCTCTCCAGGCGAAACAAAAGGCTAAGGCCTAAGGACATCTGAAGGAGAAGGCTACGGCCCTCTCCAGATGAAATAAGAGGCTACGGCCCTCTCCAGATAAGAGGCTAGGGCCCTCTCCAGATTAAATAAAAAGGCTAAGGCCCAAAAGCGTCTAAAGGAGAAGGCCACGGTCCTCTCCAGGCGAAACAAAAGGCTAAGGCCTAAGGACATCTGAAGGAGAAGGCTACGGTCCTCTCCAGATGAAATAAGAGGTTATGGCCCGCTCCAGACAAAATAAAAAGGCTAAGGCCCAAAAGCGTCTATAGGAGAAGGCTACGGCCCTCTCCAGGCGAAACAAAAGGCTAAGGCCTAAGGACATCTGAAGGAGAAGGCCACGACCCCTCCAGATGAAGCAAAATGGCCAAGGTCTAGAACGTTCAAAAAGGAAGGTTGCGGCCTCCTCCAGGAAAATCGAAAATTTGAGGCATCGACACTTGAGAGGTATCGACATGACCTCCATTAATGAAGGGCCAAAAGGACGACCGCGTAAAACGCACAAGCCCGGCCTCGCCCCAATTCGAACTTAGGCTGAATGCCCTAGAAGCCAGAATATGGGCGCACCTCGTCTCAAAAGAATTCAGGCAGAAGGCCCGCCCCCGCCATACAAATCGAAGGCTAAGGTCGATCCCGACAATACAATAAAAAAAAGAAGGAAAGAAAAAGAAGAAAAGAGATGGCCGCAATTAATCAGAAAGAGCATTTTTATTAACATTCCATACATTTACAAGAAAGTACAAAGGTTACTAATTACAAAATGAAACCTATTCAACTATTAAGGCCGCCACCACCACCTGCAGCTCCATTGGCACCGTCCTCGCCGTCGTCCCGCCAAATCCTCTCAATCCAGGACCCGGTGCCCAGCTGGTCCACATCAGCGAAGGAGCCTCCCGACTGGGCCGGAGAGTCAAGGTCATAGCCGCAGGCTACACGAGCCACCCTAACCAGCCGGCGCTGCTCATCAACCTCCGCCTGGCTAGCCCTGCTGGCGGCGTCTGGGACGACTGCCGTCTGGGCCAAGGCCGCTTGAATCTCGGCCGACAAAGCCTCAACTTTAGCACGCAGCTCGGTCGCCTCCATTACAGCCACACGACCCATATCTACTTCCTCCCCCCGCTGCTGGAGGAGGATCTCTAGCTCGGTATTTCGAGCTACGGCAGCCAGCAGATCAGCGTCTGCCTTCTCAAGCTGCTTTGTTTGTTTGCGCAGCTGCTCCTCCAACGACTCAACAGACTCTCGGAGAAGGCGGAACTCAGGGGCGTCCGAGAAGCAGTCCGAAAGCGTCTTGTGCTTCTCACGGGCTTCCTTATACTTCTATGACACCTTTCGGAGGGTAGACAACTTCTTCCGATCCCTCTGACTCCGCTCCACCTCCAGGATGAGGGTCTACAAAAAGAGAGAGAAGGCAAAATGAAAGCCTCGAAACATAAGAAAGCAAAAAGAAAGGGGAAAGGTACACTTCGAACCATACCTACAAGGCGGCACCAGCAATACGACGGGACAGGACGCGGTCGCTTACTGACTTCAGCGACTCAGTCTCGGCGTCGCCACATAGTAAGGCAAAGTCCTTCAAAGCCTGCCCACTTTTCTCCAATAGGTTATAACCCGTCGGTATCAGAAGCTGACGCAACTGGCCCTGTTCGGCGGCCGCCTCCAGCGCGTCCGCCTCGGCTTCACCCTGTAGCGGCACTTCCGCCTGCTCAGCAGCAACGGCAGGGACGCCCTCACTATCGGTAGACATCCCCCGCATGAGCAATTACAACCGCGGCCCTCCCCGGATGAATGGCATCGCCCAAAAGGACTGGCCTCGAATCCGGGTGACGGGCCTCAGTTCTCTTCCGCCCAGGGTCTATAACTACCCCTTTTCCAGTAAGTAACCGGCGCCTCTTGCGCTCGGCCGGCTCGACTTGCGCACGGGCCCCCTACTCAGCAGAAGGGGGCGGGAGCTCTGTATCCGCTCCAGACACCGGGACAGTATACGGCCTAGGAGCAGAACTAGAGGGACCAGGAGCGGCCGACAGTAGGGACTCCCTAACGGCCCGCTCATAATCCAGGTCGGCAACCTCAGTCGCTTCACCACCCGACGCGGCGTTGTCCGCCGGACTCTCCTCGGCCTGATCAGCCTCAGGAAGGCCCTGCCTAACGGAGGCCACAAGCTCCATTTCTGATGAAGCAGGACTGATGGCTCGGCGTCTCTCCGTGTCACGTTCCGAGCTGAAACAAAAGAGAGTAAACATATGTTAGCTACGGCTACGGCCAAGGGAAAAGAAAATGTGGCAAGTAAGAGCCGTACTAGCGAGGACGTACTTCTGACCGAACGCAACCCACGTCCTACATTCCTCGGCAAAGGGGATCAACCGGTTCACCCATGCCCTAATACCGGGAACTTGATTGGGCGTACGCTCCACCACTACACAAGAAAAAGCAAAAAAATATGTTAACGCCTCAGAAACAATGTGATAGCGACGCCACGAATCAAAACGTGAAAAGGACGGGTAGGTACTGACAGTTGGGGTTCCATATCTCCGGAAAGCCGGCTGCGTCCGCCACTAAATCAAAAGTACGGATATAAAAGTACTTCATCCAAAATTGACGATTGGGCTTATCGTCCGCCTCCACGAGCAAGCCCTTCGACCCTCGATTTTTTAGTTGTAGCATCTTTCCCCGCATGTAGCGGGGACTAAATAATTGCAGCAGGTGATGAACGGAGACGTCCACCTCGGTCCTGGACGCATACATTGTCAAGATCCGGCAGATCTTCCATGTGTACGGAGTCAACTGGGCCGGGCAGATGTTGAAAAAGCGGCACAACGCCTCCGCCAGAGGATATATGGGGAGCTCGCACCCCATGATAAATAGATACTCGTGGATGGCACAGAATCCTGGCCGGTGAACATACACTATGTCATCTCTAGCCACCCTCATCTCCACCATCTCCGGTACGCGGCAGGCCGCCCGGAGACTGTTCAGTTGTCTCTCCGTAATAACGGACCTCTCCCACGTATCGCATCTGTCGGGTGAGTGAAGTCTTTTCACGCGTACAAATCGCGAGGAAGAAGGTTACTTTCCTTCCGAGGAACGAGTTCCTTCTTCTTCTTCTTACTTTTATCCCCAAATTGCCGGGGAGCCCCATAGTCAACCTCTGCCCGCTCCGACTCTTTTCGACGGCTACCTTTGGCCATTTTTGTGATTAAGGTCACTAACTAGGAATCGCAAGGAATCAGGGAGGGAATGCAAGTTGACGGAAGAAAAGAAATTAGGAAGAAAGAGGCGAAAGATCACTGATGAACTAAAAGAAAGAAGGATATTGAAATTGCCTCCTATTTATAACAAATTATCGCACGAAATTCGAAGAGTTTTGTACCGGAAAAGAGGCGGAAAATTGAAACGTCAAATCGCCCATTATGACTAAGCATCGAAAACCGTAGCAATAATGACGCACGCCGCCTGCAGGCGACGGTTCGAAAGAACGTGCCACGTATGCACACCCGCACAGTACCCAACATGGGTTGAATCTATCCGCCCATCGAAAAAACGCCCCAGGCATATCTCCAGTAGGCGGAGGGACTATCTGTATGGGGGTAAATCAAACAAGTGGTACGACACGGCCACGTATACCCATGGCCGGCCCCGATGAAATAAATAAGGACCCTTTCATTATATAAGGGAGGGTCTCCCCCATTTGTAAGGGGACCTAATTTTTGGATAATAAGACATCTCTCTCTCTATTACTGCTATCACTACTGCTCATTTGGTCTATCTTCTACATTTTGTTCTTACCATCTCCATATATTAATTATTTTATTCACGTTGATTCGACGATCGATCTTCGATTTATATTATTACTGATTCCGATTATCCCATCATCTATATTGATTGATTAGTTCTAAGATACTTAACATCTTTTGAGCAAACAACTTGTGAACCCATCGTTTGGTCAGCCACTAACTCGTATTTATTCTGAATTCACATATCTATTGATTCGTACTTGACTTACAGATAATTCGAGCTTTGGACATGCCTAATATGTGGTAAACTTAGGTCATTTATTTTTTAAGCTTAGTCCCGTCATGTTTTCTTATTGATGAACATTTCAATTAAACTATGATACGCAATTAACATTATGAATTTGCATTTCAAGTAGTCTAATATGCAATAGCATTTTTAGTGTACCATACATGGCTTTACATTCAATAGTTTCCTAAAATGAAAGCTCACGTAGCCAACCAATTGAAGTACTAAGATTCCTTATCGCAGCCAGAGGCGGAGCCATGTGTATGGGTGAAGGGTCACTGGACCCCGTAAATTTTGGCCGAAATTCTGTATATATATGTGTATATACTTTAAAAATGATTAATTTAAAGTAGTTGACACCCTGAATACTAAAAGGTTTTAGGGGGCACTGGTTGAGTGGAATAATGTGCCCCAATCGCATAAAAGTTCTGGGTCCGCCTCTGACCGCTCAATTGAATCACAAGATTAAAAGAAAATACAAAATGGTCTAATGACTAATATATGAGTAGTATTACTTTTATATAGAATTTTACTTCTTACTTCCATTCTTTTCTTTATACTTAAAGTTTACTTACAAATAAAGAACACACGAAAGCAAAATGTACACTTTAATCCTGATCTACTTAATATTTACTTAACATTCTCGCTTAAGCTTGGAATATGTATTTAATACTGCAAATATCTTAACTTACAAATTTTCTTGAACAAAGTGACAATCGACCTTAATGTATTTAGTCTTGTTCAAAGTGACATTTCGTACAGTGATGTGAAAAAAACTGATAAATTTTGCTCGACTACCTAATGAAAATAAGGCTATTAATTTTTATCAACAAAATCCTATGTATAGATTTATGTTTTTTTCTAAAACAAACAAAGTGACTCTATCATAACAGTGGGCAGTGATAACTTGCTACAATATGCTTCATTTAACTTGCTGATAAACGAAGAAGTATATTATAGATTTTCTTACCAACCATTTCTTGTCAAAGTCAACGATACTATTGGAAAATTTCTGAGAATATTCACATTACTAGTAGACTACACATTAACCCTTCTAGTTCAAAACGTATTTTACGTCAGGAAACGTCTTTGACTAATTCCGTTAGATACCTAGTACCTCCCACCAATATAAATTTAGGTACAGTAACTCCGCACACCAAGATTTAGGCAAATGTGAGCAAAATCACCTAGCTTTTCGTCTTTCATGAAATTTGAACCCTGGTCTCCTATAATTTTACGTCACATTACTTGTAGACAATACATTAACCCTTCTAGTTCAACATGTATTATACGTCAGCAGATACCTTGACTAATTCCACCAGATACCTACTACCTCCCACCAATATAAATATAGGTACAGTAACTCGGCGCACCAAGATTTAGGCAAACGTGACGAAATCACCTAGCTTTTTGCCTTTCCTGAAATTTGAACTCCGGTCTCCTATAATTTTCACCAACTTTGTCGATCATTAAGCCACAACCTTGACCGTTTTATCATATGTCTATATTTTCTACATATTGTGGTTAGTGATAACCAACTACTAACAACTAATAGCCAAGTTGTTACCACATTAGTCAGTCTATATATGCTAACAATGCTCAAGCAGCAATATTAATTGTGCTGTACTTATTGTTGCAATTACCTTTTCCATCCCAAGTTTTTGTAGACAAGATTATGTATCAGTTGTTGGTGACCCTGGCATGAGAAGAAATGATCTTAGAATAGCAATCGAGGCATGGAATCAGTGCAATGAAGTTGATGAAGAAGCTCCAAATATGGGAAGTCCTAGAGAAGCAGATTGCTTCGACATCGATAACTCTACAACCCCTTGTGAGTTCTTACTACTTTTAACTCCATTTAGTTTCAGTGCCTCCTATCTAATATTGAACTGCGATGAGCTTAACTGAAGCGACATATAACTGACTCTAATTTACTTGAGGTTGAGGCGTAGTTATTATTATTATATTTTCAGTGCCTGGATATTAGGCCATGGATTGCTTGCCTCAGAAAAATAAACAGCTATAAGTTCAGAGTTTTCAAGTCCTGCCTCCTCTCTCCCCCTCTCCCTTCTCTGCCCACCCCACCCCCCACCCCAACAAAAAAGAATATGAAAAAAAGAGAGATTAAAAACATGAGTAAGAAAAAAAATAAGGCAGTCCGGTGCACAAAGCATCCCGCATTCACATAAGGTCCAGGGAAGGCCGCATCCCAAGGGATGTGTGATGTAGATAGCCTGCCCTAAACATTAGTGGCTGCTTCGACGGCTCGAACCCGTGACCAATAGGTCACATGAATACAACTTTACAATTGCTCCAAGGCTCCGCTTCTATAACAAAAAATTATGACGTCTATATACTGATAGTTTAAAAGTTTTTTACACTATCAGATTATTCATGTAATATCCACAATAAATTGGAAATAGTAAGTTTGAAAAATAAGACAAGTAACTTCTATTACTATATCAGGTTAAATTGTACAGATGAAATAACAAATCACTGCAGTGTTAGTGGATAGTATACTAACTTGGTATATATGTATAAAGTCAGGTTAATTCACAGGGTAAATGAAGAAGAAAATAAGTTTGGCATATCAAATGCTTTTTCTCAAGGTTTATGGACATTGTCTGCTGATGAATATGCAGCAGCATGGGAAGAAATATATGTTGGCAATAGATGTGAAGTTCAAGATGAGCTAAAATCTTGGCAGTTTTGGATGATAATGCTCAAGAGTGGAAACATGGACACATTATAGCTGCTATATGTGTAAGTTATTTCTTACGAATAATGTGGCCCAATAGGTTAAGGCCCATAATTAATACTCCCTCCGTTTCAATTTATGTGAACCCATTTGACTGAGCGCGGAGTTTAAGAAAAGAGAGAAGACTTTTGATCTTGTGGTGTAAAATGAGGCACCTTTATTTTGTGTGGCTATAAATCATTGCATAAAGGTAAATTGTTTCCAAATAAGGAAAGGGGTCATTCTTTTTGGCACGGACTAAAAAGGAAATAGGTTCACATAAATTGAAACGGAGGGAGTATTTAATTAATGAACAAATCTCATCCGTCCAATTGGTTACTTGATGGACGTACCAGATTAACTGAGAAGATCTATAAATTGGTCCTCTCCCCACCCATTAGGGTTACTGCTTTTCCTCTCCTCCATCTCTAATGTCGGCGGTAACGAAAGCTAGGGCAAGGGGCGAGAAACCAATTACCGATTAATGCTTCCGCTCAAAGATGATGGCTCACAATTCAGGTATGTTTCCTATATGATTACATGTAAGATTATCATGTTCAAGATCCTGGTATGAATTAAGTTTATGCTTACATGCGGTATCAGAGCATAAAATTTGAACTGATAATCTTGATTAAAGAGATTAATTTCAAAACATACGGAGAGAAAGAATCTGGCCGAGCAAATAATGTCCATTCTTTTTTAATATTCTTTTAGGTTTCTATTATGTCCCAATTGTATATACGGTAATACTAATAGTGATAATTGTACGTCTACATATAAAATACTTCAATGATAGTTGGATAATCCTTAGAACGATGTACATGGCCCTTGCGGATTCTTTGTAGCTATGTAGTCATTCTTTGGTGACAATAGCAAAACCACCTTGCTGCAGAACTTCTAGTACTAAACACTGTCTATACAACATCAACTCTGAAGGGAATATTTTACACAATGACACGAAATTTCTGGTAAGTAAAGAGAAACCCAAAAGGCAAAAAATTGAAAAAGCAACAGGAATGTGAATAACCTGAAATTTCTCGATAAAGTCGACGTCATTGTACCATCATCTCCCTTCCCATGAACAGAAGAATTTTGTTCTCCTAATGCTACTTTACAATATGATTTTCAAACCAAAGAAGACATCTGTTAGCTTTTGGATAAATACTTCTATAATGGTTATATTCTCTGGTGCTGGACTTTTAGGATATTTTTCTTCGATAAGTTGTGATATTAGAAGATAACGGTATGTGCAAGAATTTGATGATACGGTAGTAATGTTAATGATGCCTTAATATCTTAAGTTTATTTGATACTGGTTATTTATTTTTGGGCCGTGTAGTAATCTGTTTTGGGCTATTAGGTTGGTAAAACTGTTAATTATTTATTTTATGTATGTGATTAATGTGTATATAGTTTGTAAGTCATCAAAGTGATCAAACTAGATTGTTTAAAATATTCACATGCATAAAATATTCTGATATTTGTTTTGTGTGTGCATTTATGTTTCTAATAGTTTGTTAGTCGCCAAAGTGACCAAACTAGTATGTTTAGAAATATGCATACAGAAAATTATAGTTTATCCATTAAATTAATGAAATGCCTATAATTTAAAATTAGTGGATAAATTAATTTTTACTATTGCTCGAACTTAAGGATTTACCCAAAGGTGAATCAATTATTCTATGAATAGTGATATGACGATGTAAATTAATATTCTTAGTCAAATATATATTGTTTGTCCAAAGATGACATATATATTTGGTTAAAAATATTTAATTACCTATTAAAGACTAAATGGCATTTAAATTATGATAGTGTGTCGCAGTATCTACCCAAAGGAGAATTGCGATATGCTTTAATTGTTTTGTTGAATCCATATTGATTTGTGAGCATGTATTATCTATTTTGTAGCTATTCCTTTTCATTCGCTCGCTTCGTCTGTTACCATGTTCAATGGATTGAACTTCTCTGAATGGCGTGAGCAAGTCCAGTTCCACTTAGGTGTGATGGATCTTGACTTGGCTTTGAATCCCTTCTTAATGTTCAACATAATGTTGGAATTAAACGTAGTTCACTAGATGAAAGTTATGCTTACTTGTGGCACAGACGTTTGGGTCATATATCCAAAGAAAGGTTAGAGAGATTAGTAAAGAATGAGATTCTTCCGAATCTAAATTTTACTGATCTTACTATATGTTTAGATTGCATTAAGGGAACGCAAACCAAGCATAGTAAGAAAGGTGCCACAAAAAGCACCCAGCTTCTTGAAATTATACACATCGATATTTGTGGACCATTTGATGTTCCATCTTTTGGTGGAGGAAAATATTTTATCACTTTTATCAATGATTTTTCACGTTATGGATATATCTATTTGCTGAAAGAAAAATCTCAAGCAGCAGATGCTCTCAAGGTGTTTGTTAATGAGGTTGAAAGGCAATTAGATAAAAAGGTGAAAATCATTAGGTCAGATAGAGGTGGTGAATATTATGGAAAATATAATGAGTCAGGACAATGTCCAAGTCCATTTGCAAAGTTCCTCGAGGAACGTGGCATATGTGCACAGTATACTATGCCAGGAATACCTCAACAAAATGGTGTTGTAGAAAGGCATAATCGAACACTTATGGACATGGTTAGGAGCATGATAAGTAATTCCTCATTACCCAAATCATTGTGGATGTATGCTCTTAAAACCGCTGTATATTTATTAAATAGGGTTCCTAGTAAGGCAGTTCCAAAGACCCCTTTTAAACTGTGGACAGGAAGGAAACCTAGTTTAAGGCACCTGCATGTTTGGGGTTGCCCAGCGGAAGCTAGAGTTTATAATCCACAAGAAAAGAAATTAGATTCTCGAACAGTAAGTGGTTACTTTATTGGTTACCCAGAGAAATCTAAAGGGTATGTGTTTTACTGTCCAAATCATAGTTCAAGAATTGTTGAAACCGGTAATACAAGATTCATTGAGAATGGTGAAGTTAGTGGGAGTGTTAAAAAGCAAAGTGTGGAAATTAAAGAGGCGAGGGTCAATATTCTATTACCCAGAAATATGCCTACTTCCACACAAATACCAAATATTGTTCCAGTTGTTGAAGAACACTTTGACAACACCGAGCAACATTTCGATGAAACACTTCATGAAGAAACTAACTCACAAATATCTTACACAAATGAACCACAAGAAATGGCATTAAGAAAATCTCAAAGAGTTAGAAAATCGTCTATTTCGGATGATTACGTGATTTATTTGCAAGAGTCAGATTTTGATATTGGTCTTAATAAGGATCCGGTTTCATTTTCACAAGCCATAGAAAGTAATGAGTCCGACAAATGGATTGATGCCATGAAGGAAGAGTTAAAATCCATGGAATACAATAAAGTCTGGGATCTCGTTGAATTGCCTGAAAGTTCTAAAAGAATCGGGTGTAGATTTGTGTTTAAGACCAAACGCGATTCAAATAGAAATATTGAGAGATACAAAGCCAGACTTGTTGCCAAGGGTTATACTCAGAAAGGAGGCATTGATTATAAAGAGACCTTTTCACCGGTCTCAAAGAAAGACTCGTTAAGAATTATTATGGCTTTGGTAGCTCATTATGATTTGGATTTACACCAAATGGATGTGAAAACTGCCTTTCTTTATGGAGATCTCGAGGAGAAAGTGTATATGGACCATCCAGAGGGTTTCGAAACTAAAGGGAAAGGTCAAATGATGTGTAAACTGAAGAAGTCAATATATGGACTTAAACAAGCCTCACAACAATGGTATATAAAGTTCAATGATGCCATAACATCTTTTGGATTTGTGGAAAATACCGTTGGTCGGTGTATATACCAAAAGATCAGTGGGAGCAAGTTTATATTTTTAGTCCTATATGTTGATGATATTCTAGTTGCTGCTAATGACTTAGGTATATTGCGTGAGACTAAAAATTTTCTCTCTAAGAATTTTGAAATGAAAGATATGGGTGAGGCATCCTATGTGATAGGAATAGAAATATTCCGTGATAGATCACAAGGATTATTGGGATTATCTCAGAAAGGCTATATCGAAAGAATTCTTGAGAGATTTAACATGAACAATTGTTCAGCAGGAATTGTTCCAATTCAAAAAGGGGAAAAATTTAATCTCATGCAATATCCTAAGAATGATGTAGAGTGAAAAGAAATGGAATCAATTCCTTACTCTTCTATTGTTGGTAGTCTGATGTATGCTCAGACTTTCACAAGACTGGATATTAGTTTTGCGGTCGGAATGCTAGGAAGATATCAGAGTAACCCAGGAATTGATCACTGGAAAGCTGCAAAGAAAGTTTTAAAGTACCTGAAAGGAACGAAGGATTACATGCTCATGTATAGGAGATCCAAGCATTTGGAAGTTGTTGGATACTCAGATTCAGATTTCGCTGGATGTATTGACACTAGAAAATCCACGTTTGGTTATTTGTTCCAATTAGCTGAAGGAGCAATATCATGGAAGAGTGCCAAACAGTTTGTCATTGCTACATCCACGATGGAAGCAGAATTTGTGGCATGTTTTGAGGCTACAATTCATGCATTATGGCTGCGAAACTTTATTTCAGGACTTGGGGTTGTCGACACCATTACCAAGCCGCTGAAAATTTATTGTGATAATTCTGCAGCGGTATTCTTCTCCAAGAACGATAAGTACTCCAAAGGTGCCAAACATATGGAATTAAAGTACTTTACCGTCAAGGAGGAAGTTCAGAAACAAAGAGTGTCACTTGAGCATATTAGAACTGATCTAATGATTGCAGATCCGTTAATGAAAGGTTTACAACCAAAGATATTTAAAGAACATATACATAGAATGGGTCTTGGCTATTTTTATGATTGACGTATTTATGATGTTTTGACACTCTGAGCTCATTTATATGTTTCTGATATACATTAGTGATTTCCTGTTTCTCATAATGGTATGCACATTATTGTTTTGAGATATTACAGGATAAGTCTCAAGGAGACATTATTGTGGACCATAAAAAAAATTTATAGCTTATGAACCTGATAAGGTAAATTACTAATGTTGTAGTATATGGAAGGGAGTATGTAGACAAATTATGTATAACCGCCATAACTCACATTTACTAGTTTATCTTATTGTGGTATTTATGATGGACATTATAGAAAAGATTTGTTTATGCGCAACTAATGTTCCTATATTAAATATTAATATTATGTGATTATTGGGCCAAGTGGGAGAATGTAAGTTATTTCTTACGAATAATGTGGTCCAATAGGTTAAGGCCCATAATTAATATTTAATTGATGAATAAATCTCATCCGTCCAATTGGTTACTTGATGGACGTACCAAATTAACTGAGAACACCTATAAATTGGTCCTCTCCCCACCCATTAGGGTTACTGCTTTTCCTCTCCTCCATCTCTAAGTCGGTGGTAACGAAAGCTAGGGCAGGGGGCGAGAAACCAATTACCGATTAACGCTTCCGCTCAAAGATGATGGCTCACGATTCAGGT
Source organism: Nicotiana noctiflora (assembly GCA_032618575.1). Taxonomy (NCBI): domain Eukaryota; kingdom Viridiplantae; phylum Streptophyta; class Magnoliopsida; order Solanales; family Solanaceae; genus Nicotiana; species Nicotiana noctiflora. The sequence goes on from JASVEL010005041.1 coordinate 157,818, forward strand.
ATATTTCCTATGCGATTACATGTAAGATTATCATGTTCAAGATCTTGGTATGAATTATGTTTATGCTTACAATATGTCCTAAAAATGGCAGAAAAGCATATCCCGTTCCACAAGATTCCGGATTTCCTTTCTTCGGCGAAGGTTGCATGAACATGCATGCCACTGATTTATCATAACTATACAAGAGTAAGACAAGGCAATAAAAGGGAAGTTTTTATGGAACTTGGGATTTGGATGCTGATGTTCACAAGGCAGAAGTAGAAAATGATACATCATATTATGCAGTGAGGTGGGAGAAAGAAGAAAAGTTGGATCTTTCATCATGTGTTGAAGAAATCTACTAAATATCCATGGTTGATGTTGTATTTAAGAACAGATGCCCCAATGGGATTCTCTGGTGGATACCATTATCAAACCAGGGGGATGATGAAAAGTGCAAGTCTTTGGTTTCCCTTCCTAGAAGATTTTGTATACTAGTTACAATTATTTTGAGATCATTTCAACTATGCCTATATATCACACAAAATGATATGCAAAGAAATGCTAAATCAAGTCCCGGAAAATGCAAGTAGGTTGCCATATGTATAAACTTGTCATATATAGGCACTTCAACAACTCATATTACATAATACCCATGTGGCGCCACTTAAAGGTAACGAAAACTCCCATTTTCCGATCAACCTAATACCCGATGGTTTTCACCATGTAGCACACGATGAGTTTTCTTTAAGGGTCAAAATATGAGTGTTTCTTTTCTAAATAGAGTCAGCGTGAATATTATGTAAGGTGAGTGTGACGACCCGACCCATCGTCACGTGAGTTACCGCCCCGTTTTCCCCGTTATTTATTTGTTCATGTTTCAATATATGTATTTGATGAATTTGAGTCAATTCGGATCAAGTTTGGTAGGAAATGGGATAACTAGTCTCTTTGATGAAGGAATAGTTTGGAAAAGTCAACCGAACGTTGACTTGTGAGTTAGAGGGCTCGGAATCGAATTCTGATGGTTCGGTTAGCTTCGGGGGTTGATTTGTAATTTAGGAGAACGATCAGAATCGAATTTGGAAGTCCGTTGTAGAAATAGGCTTGAATTTGCGAAATTGGAATTTTGGCGAATTCCGGTCGATAGGTGAGATTTTGATTCGGGAGTCGGAATGGAATTCCGACAATTGCAGTAGTTTCGTTAGGTGATTTTGGATGTCTACAAATTTTCAGGTCATTCGGACATCGTTTGTTCAAGTTTTTGATTGAATGTTCGTTTCGGTAGTTATAGTTGAAACTTAGGCTTGAATCTGTCATGATTTGGTGATTTTTGTGTTTAACGTCATGTTTTTATGATTGGAACAAGTTCGTATGGTGTTATGGGTTATGTTGGCATGTTTGGTTGAGGTCCCGAGGGCCTCGAGGTGATTTCGAGTGTTCAAACGGATCATTTTGGATAGCTAAGTGATCAAATTTTGGTGTCATAATGTTGCAGAGATTTTGCTTTATGCGATCGCATAGGGTGTATTGGGATCGCATATGAGGCCTTGAGAGGGGTTCAGTTTTGTTCAATGCGATCGCGTAAGGGGCAGTGCGATCGCATATGGTTGGATAATTGGTCTCTGCGATCGCGTTCTTAGTGTTGCGATCGCGTAGTGTAATGGGACCTGAGGTCCCCTGGTAGCAGTTGTTCTATGCGAACGCAGAGGGGAGAGTGTGATCGCATAGTTGTGGGAGGCAGTGCTCTGCAATCGCAAAGGGGCAATCATGCGATCGCATTAGAGAATTTTTGGGCGGTTGATTTTTGGTGCTATGCGATAGCGGCAGTGGTGATGCGATCGCATAGAAGGAATGACTGGACGGGCAGAATCAGTTAAATAACATATCAGTCGCGAGGGTTTCATTATTTCATTCATTTTTGCACTACATCGAGAGCTAATTGATAGAATTTGAAAGGGATTTCATCAGGAAGTGATTGGAGGTAAGTCTCGTGGTCTTAATACATCATTTTATCAAAGTATCTTCGATTAATTCTCTGGAATTGGGCATAAATTGAGGAAGTTAGGGCTCGAATTTTTACTATGTAAAATTGGGTTTTGGTGGCTCATTTGAACTCTGATTTTGATAAAATTTATATGTACGGGCTCGTAGCGAGACGAGGATTCCGGAAATGTGAGTTTCGTAATTTTTCGAGAGGTGGGCCTGGGGCTCAGGTTTTACTAGTTTCGAGATTTTTATTATATTTCGATTGTTTTCTAGTGGGTGTTGTTCCATTAGCCTATTATGATATAATTGTACTGATTTTGGCTAGTTTCGACGTGCGTGGAGGCCGGTTTGAAGAGCAAAGGCGTCGCGGTTTTGAGTTTTCACCGGTTCGAGGTGAGTAATACTTGGGAATGATATCCTAAGGGTGTGAAACCCCGGATTTGGACATCTTAGTGTTGTATTGAGGTGACTTGCACGCTGGAACTGAGCGTGGGGTAAAGCACCATTAAGGATCGTGACTTGGTCCGTCCCGATTGTTGGTTTTTACCGCGTATTTGCAAATGTATTGTTGTTATCATTAGGATTTGGGCTCATTGCCATACTTGGGGCTTATTGCCGATTGTTGAAACTCCTTATGAACTATCATCATCTTTTCCCTCACTGTTTGAAATACTATTTGAACTCAGTCCGTGTGATTTACACTGCTTTTGAACTCAGCAATATTTTTACTCAAACCTGAAGTTTTAACTAATATTTGAACTATCATTTGAGCTGAGTATCATTGTTTTACTGATGCCCGAGGGGCTTTTGATTATTTGTTGGACTGATTGGGGCCAAGGGCCATATATGAGGGCATGACGAGTAACGTGAGGAGGATTTCAGGCCTTGAGTTTATGTGTGCATATGCATATACATGCACGGATCGGGCTGCATGCCGCAGTAGCATATTGCATGGATCGGACTGCACGCCGCAGTAGTATATGAATCGGACTGCACGTCGCAGTATTATTGCGATTGGGCTGTAGGAGCCTCTCCGGAGTCTGAACCCCTACAGTGAGCCCGAGTACCCAAGTGGATCGGGCACGCTGCAGCGGTAATATGCATTGCATTGCATGGCATTGCACTCACTCCTGTTTGTACTACGTGGCATGACATTAGCACTCGTATATCACTGGCATGCATACTGTTACTTGCCTTGTTGACCAGATACCCTGGTGTTACATGTTGAGGAGTGTTGTGCCAAAGGGACAGACTTGTGAGCCGACTTGCTCTATCTGATTTAGCCTTATATGCTGGCTGTTGAAAAATGAAAAAGGGATATATGCAAAAGAGAATTCAAAAGTGATATTTTTAACTGATCTTGAGATTTTTTTTAAAGGATTTTCACAGTATTTCGGCTTTTCAAAAAGGGATTTTACTGTCTCGTATAGCATTCTGGTGTGCCCATACGTGTTTTCTTATCGCTCAGTTATTATTCTCTTTTATTACTACTGAGTTGGAAGTACTCACTTTACTCCCTGCACCTTGCGTGCCGTTGCAGGTATTGTTCACCCGTTAGCGGGTTATTAGCAGGGCAGAAGACCTTATGGTGGTAGTTGAGCCAGGTGACCGCTAGCGTTCGCGGCACCGTACTGCATCTTTGTATTCCAGTTTCTTTTTTTTTTTTTTTTTGTATTTATCTATACATTGTTGGCCAGTAGTAGCGCCTTTACCCATTAGATGCTCGTGACTTGTGACACCCCGGTCGGGTTGTATTGGGATAAAATTAATAGTTAAATGTTAATAGGTAATATTTTTATTCCTTTATGTTTAATAGCTGATAAAAGAGAATTTGGGGTTGTTGGCTGGCCTTGTCTTCACGAGAGGCGCTATCACGACCGGGTGTGGAATTTGGGTCGTGACAGTTAGTTACTGAAGTTGTAACTTAATTGTGTCTTCGGGGTCGAATTTAGCACTTTGAGGCATTTCTTTTGTGTTTCAAGTGATACATAGACAGTTGAGTTATTGTTTCATCATTACAAAATATAGTTTTATAACTTTATTGCAATAAACTTGAAATTAACCCAAAACTATCCTTGATTATCTTCTCTCCACCAGAAGAAGGGAAATTGATCTCATTAAAAGCATTCTATCTTCTTTTCCTTGCCATGCAAATCTTTAGTTTCTTGTCTGCTTCTTACATATAGTTCGCATTTATACTAACAACTATCTCCAGATCCCTTCTTCACCTAATTTCAGAGAAAAATTCACATTGGGAATAAGGAAAGGTGGAGGACCAAAGAGCCAATTTTACCTCATGGACATTGGTAGTTATTGGAAGAACAATGGTAAACCTTGCGATGGCGATGTCACAACAGATGTCACACTCGGTATAGTGAGATGATCATAAATCCTGCTATAGACTCATGGTGCAATCTGAATAGCCTAAGATCATGTCCACCTTACCACACCTTCCCTAACGGGACTCGTGTCCATCGATCCGACAAAAATAACTTCCCCTATGAGGCTTATCACTGCTACTGTTCTCCAGGAAATGCTGAAAATCTTGAGGAACCTTATAACTTGTGTGATCCATATAGCAACCCTCAACCTGAGGAAATTCTGCAGATTTTGCCTCATCCAACAAAGAAGGGTGAAGGCTGGATAGCTGAACCTAGAACATGGGAACTTGTTGAGGGAAACTTTCAGAATCCCTTTACTTCTACCAGGTGACTAATCTAAGCAAAAGATCTAATTTGCAAATGTAGCAAAAGCATATTTTGTTGGGAAAAGGTCAACTTTGTCTCTCTACTATTTGAAATTGAGCAACTTTGCCGCCCGTTAGACTTTTGGTCCTTTCATACAGTTGGCGTTAGGAAAAAGTCTCATAATGGTAGCTACAACTTGAAATGGGTGGATTCCAGGCGTCCAAATTATTTAGAAACAAAGTCCAAACTTACCCCTCAAATTTTTTCTAATGGTTTAAAATTACCCTCGGGTTAGAAGTCAAGGACAACAACTAGACTTTCCCTAAATCTAACGAAGTTCGGCTATTAGACAGACAAATTTGACCCCTTTTTTTCTATTCTGTTTAAGAATCCAATCTCACTGAGTGACTTTGTGATAATGCAGGATCCGGCTACTCCAACAGCCAAGAGATATTGGCCATCCATTGATTTAGGTACAGAGATTTTTGTCAGTGGCAATGAATATGCAGAATTGACAGTTAGCGACTTTGACATCATTGTTCCTAGTGTCAAATGATTTCAGAAACTCTTTCAAGAGTGCCAATACAAGGAAGCAGAAAATAGGATTCTAAATGATTTGAGTTCTAAATTCTCAATTATTTCCACAAAAATGATGACATAACAATATAAGTCCTTGGATGTCCTTTGAGTACTCATGTCACAGCCAACTTGACAACATCTTTTACCTCGGAGTACTAGAAACAATTTGAACTAGATGCACGACAACAACAAGGTTTGGTCAAGATTAACGGGAAAAAAGGAAAGCTTCCAAATTATAACAGGAAAGCAGGGAAATAAGATTGGAGTTGCAGTCTAAATGGTAGCAACTTCATTTAAGTGATAAAGGTTCAAATATAACATGTTGAGAGTCTTCTGTTATTGCTTCCATGCCCTATTCACGGTATCCCTACCCCAAAACATTTAAGGAAAAAAGAAAAGAGAAAAAGGCATGCAGTGAAGTAAAAGCTGGTATGAAGAACAATTATATTCATTAATAGTGCCAGAGTCTACAAATTTACAGGGGCATATATACTAACTCAGCACGGTAAAATGAACTAAATATGCCTAGTTTTCACAAAGAGACCCTATCTAGATATCAGCATGATGTATGTATCATCAACCGTGTAAAAGAATTCCACCTCCAATCACTGGCGAACTGCTTGGTAAAATGAACATGCATACCTTGAATTGTCGTGTTGTCTAAACTCAAAGGTGGACTTCCTCCATTGAAGTCAGCATACAGGCTGCTAAGTCAGACTACACCAAATTGCGTTTGTGCCTGCAGTAGTTTTGCATCTATTGCAATTTGACCACGCAACTGTGCTACCTTTTCTTGTGTCTGATAATACGGGTTGGTGTTCATCTCAACATTCACGCTTGCTGTTGGTTTGGCAACCATGCCTTTTGCAGCTCCATCTCTAACTTGTGTGGTGTCCTTGGCTTCTGTCCCATCCTTCTCTCGAATCTCAGGGTTCATCCTGAACATATAATGTGGAGAAATGCCATGATCAAGGTAGGTATTCTGGGTATGTATGCCTCCATCATATGATAAAATTGGCCCTGCAACTCTCCCAGGTTTGGCTGAAAAGGATAGACATGGTTATCAGAGAAAAATCCAACAAACATGTTGTAAACAAAGTCCTTCACAAACATATTTCATGCAATATATGTGCATTCATCGAAGGGTCCGAGCAGACATGATCAGGGGCGGAGCTAGTGGGTTTGGTCCAACCTAGTAACTTTGGTCCAACCCCTTGTTTGTCTTAAAAATGCATTGAATGTCTATAAATTATTAAATTAGAACCCACTAACTTAAATGACTAGAATTTTGAATCCATAAAATTCAAATCTTGGCTCCGCCTACGGGCATGATCATGTATGATCACCTTTGATTCCCTCCACTCCGGGGAAGCAGGGTAAGTTAAGAGGCTTTTACCATAGTTGAGTTGCAATTCTCAAGTTCGTTACACATGGTGAAATAATTGACGTTGCTCCGATGATAGGCATTACATACATCACATCGACCGCTATAGCACTAAACAGGGAATACATGTTTAACTGTACCTGTAGGGACTCGATGTGGCCGCCGTGAAACATTTTGTGTAGTTCCTGAGATTGTCTCTGAGACTCTGACATTAGTAGCTAATTTTTCTGTTACTTGCCTATGATCAAACACAGAGAAGTTCTGCCGAGCTTTGGGGGCAATGGTGCTAGAGTTAACCGTAGATCTGCACATATTTAGGAACATATGTGATTAAGCAAGAAGGGAATTGGATCATGCTTTCAAACAACAGTTTTTCCCACTATGTAGAATAATTAATATTTCCACGAACCCGAACAGTTGTATAGGGTGAAAGAAACCAACAAGATTGACAAAATGAATCCTGTATAATCTTACCGGGGGAGAGAGGCGTGCTTTCTACCAAGAGGAATAACTGGCCCACTTTTACCACTATTTTCCTCAAGATAAGCAAATTGCCTTCTGAACTGACCACTTGCACTGCAAAAGTAAACAATTCCACAACGTTAATTAACAATCTGAGAAAACATCGATTTATGCTAAAAAGTAGAGATAAGCATTGAGTCAAGGAGCCTGTTTGAACCTAGGATAGAGAAAGTTGGTGCCATCATTTCCAGCTATGTAATCCTTCTGAAGTTGAGGATGATATTCCAATATCTCCTGATAAATTAGTTCCTTAACATCCTCCTTCGTAACCCTTCGCTTCTCAAATTCAAATTCCAGATTCGAGATTGGTTGACATGCAGGTTCCCTCTCAATCTTGGCCAGTCCCTTGAAATAAGGATCGGATAAAGCCTAAAGGGAAGAAGAAGGGGGAAGAACCAGTGGAAGCAAATTAAGAACCAACTACTAAGCGAGATAAGGATAAGAATAGAAAGATACCATTTATGCTTATGTTAAAATCATGGACATAGTAGTAGGAAGCACAACTACCTCTTCAGCAGTTGGTCGGTCCTTTGGATCAAATGATAACAACCTCTGCAATAGTTGGAGTACCAACGGATCTGCATCTGGAAATTTCTCAGTAAAGTGAACTGGGTTCTTTTTCCGCATGCTATTCAAATACTTTCTTGCCTTCTCATTACGAACCTGCACCCAAGAGGACGCTCCTCTATCAATATATTGCATAATAAGGCTGAAATCCAGTCATCACAGAAAAAACAAATAGACTGACGGTTTTTACCCCAGATACTGTATCAGCTGACGGCGTCCCAAGAAGATCAGTCATCAACTCTAACTGATGAACAATACTTTTGCCGGGGAACAATGGTTTTCCTGTTAGTACCTCCGCGAAAATGCAGCCAATACTCCAAATATCAATAGCAGGTGTATACTGCAGGAATGCAAGAAAAATACAAAGATTTAGCAAACAAACCTGTAAAAACAGCCGTGAAACCCTGCCAAAAAATTAACCCAGGACCTGACACAGTTTACCTGACGAATAGACAATTCAACTTCCAGGATAGTTCAATGGTCCTCCCTGAACAAGAACGGTTTTAATCTACAAATCACTCTTTAACACACTTACAATGTATTGACTATATAAAAGTGGTATTCTAACCAAAAGCCACAGCTTCTAACAGTATCAGCATATGCTGCAACAAGAGTGGGACAAGTACCTTTTCACCTTGCTTTAGCTATTCGGGAAAAAGAGCCTATCCATGATACCACGGATGGAACTAGATAGAGTGGAGGGCTTACCGAACCCCCTTCATCGGAAAATTATACAATGTAAATAGAATAAAAATGATCTTTTTAGGTTATATGTGAGCTGTTGAATCCCCTTGACATGAAGAAAAATTCACGTATAGTAGTAAAGGGCGTTCAAAATTGCTTTAGGTCATAGGTTTAAATTCCAACTGTGACATCCTAGAATTGTTTTGAATCCCCTTGTATAAATTTCTAGTTGTGCCATTGACGATACCACAATGGCAACAGAACCAACAAAATTTGGCAAAGGCAAAACAATTATTCATGTCAACGTTCAATTTCAACTAAATATATACATGGGCAAGTGCATCAAAAACTTGACTACAGAATGACCAAACATGCAATCCTAAGATGGTTCAAACAAATGAAACACAAAACTATTCATGTCAACGTTCTGCTTCATCTGATCATATCACCATCTTTGGTGGCAGTTCTCTTTTTTCCTTGTCCAAGACCTGGGCGATGGAGGTATTGAAAGGGATATAGAGCCTTTTGACACATGAAATAAACAACCGCCCACTAAGAAACTACTAAATAGAAGATGAAGCAGCATGAACTACCTTGGAAAAGAAAGATCCACATAATTCAGGAGCCCTGTACCACCTTGTAGCAACATAATCCTGCATGGTCAGAAGATAAAAGGTCAACAAATTACATCCAAATAAAATGCACTTCAGGTTAGTAAAGTTTACCCGATTTCAAGAAAAAATTAAAAAGATGTAAATGACGTTGACCGCAGATGGGACAAAGATATAAAGAAAGCATACCGTCCAAAGTACTGTGGTTGGAGTATCACTGAATGCAACCCTTGCCAATCCAAGGTCACATATTTTGAGTTTACAATTTGCATTTGCCAATATGTTTTTCGGCTTAAGATCTCGATGGTAGACATTTGCTGAACAAAAAAAATACAAGTCAGACAGAAAATAGTGAATATTCGTACCAGCTCAGCGCCTTCGATGTGAAGCCAAAAACAAAAAAGGACTACATTACCACATTCACAAGATAATTTACCCGTGTGCATATACTTCAGTGCTCATAGCATCTGATATAGGAAAAAGCGATGGTGTTCATGTGTCAAGTCATCATTAGCTTTAATGACATGGTGAAGATCAGATTCCATAAGCTCAAAAACAACGTAAATATCTCTGAAGTCTCGTCTTGAAGGTGGTAGCATGATTCGCTTAATGTCCACGATATCAGGATGCCTTAAAAGTCTAAGCAATTTAATTTCACGCAAAATTCGAATTGCATCAGACGTGTGCTCGAAAATATCAGTTATTTTCTTTATTGCCACTTTTTCTCCGGTATGAGTGTCGATAGCAGCACATACAATTCCATAACTTCCCTTCCCTATCACTTCAAGAATTTTATACCTAGTTGCATCGCCATACTCTGTAAAAAACTCCACTTCTTTGGTATTCTGAAATCATTGAGAAAAGTCAGTACAGTTGATATTCTCAAACTATACCTCCACAAGGTTGTTTTTCATTTCTAAGAAGCAAAGATAATAAAATTCAAGAACCATTTTTGTACTAATATTCAAGGGTAATACCAGCTAGAGATTTATCAGTGTTACATAACACACCAAAAAAAATAGCCCCCGCCCGTTATACTATTTGTGTAGATTTTACATAAAAGCTCTTGGAACAATATTTTCTACTTACCAAACACCAGAAAATAAACTTAAAAACCACCAACTTAAGGGCCTGTTTGGCCATATAAAAAATTTCACTTCTTTTCCGAAATTTTTCATTTTTTTCCGGAATCCGTGTTTAGCCATGAAAATTTCAATTTCACTTAGAAGTTGAATTTCAAAAATTTGAAAAACTACTTTCCTGAAAAATTATTTTTCAAAATTCACTTCAAATCGCCCACAAAAATCCAAAAATAGCTCCAAATTGTATTCATGTCCAAATACAATCTAATTTTCAATACCATTTTCACTTTTTTTTTTTTACTTTTTTCTCCGGAATTTCACAATTCTTATGTTGGAAAACATTTTCCTTCATACAAACACATCCTATAGCCCTAACATAAAGCTGCTTTCTTTAGCAGCAATATGGACAATTTAAAATGAACTGAATTAGTAATACAAAAAAACTTATGTTTCTTAAAATCATCTGGACTGACCAAAGAAAACTGATCAGAACTCAAGAAGACTAACACAAAAACCCCAGCAAGATTCAGTTCAATTTTAGTTTCTGATGCTTAAATTCAATTCATGCAAACATTGTTGAGCTCTGAAAAGCAAAAAAAAAAAAAAAAATTACAAAAAACACCCTCATCTTTCTTCAAGATCTCTCCTTTAGTACAACAGAATAAATTTATTGTGAGTGTGAGAGAGAGAGAGAGTTAACCTTTTTGCGATGATGATCTTGTTGCATCTTAATTTTGAGAATTACAACAACCCAGTAAGAGCAATAAACTGAAAATCGAGATTATCACAGTACTACACAAAAACTATAAATTGAGCAACAAAAATAGCCTAAATTTGGAAAGAAACTGAACGTATTATCAGTAGAGAACAAACCCTTAATGGGTTTTGAAGATCTAATGGAGAGAAGAGGAGCTGAGAAGAGAAGGGAGAAAAGGAGAGAAATTTTAAGAAATGGAGGGGTCTTTTTATAAAGGAAAAGAAGTGTGTGAATCAAAAAGAGAAATGAAAACAAAAAATTTTATCCGTTCACTGTGCTTTCGTTGTCGGCTGTTAGCTGTTGGCTGATAGATACGGAAATTTATGAATCCGGAACCAAAGTAGGTAAATTTTGGACTAAAACAACTTTATTAGGTTTTTTTTTTTTAAAAATGACATAAGTATATATAATGCCACTTTATCTGGCGTTGTATACTAACGGTAACGACGCCGTTAGTGTACAATGCTAGATAAAGTGGCGTTGTATATACTGTATTTGTACAACGCCACTAATTGTGGCGTTGTACGCTGTTCAATTACTGAATAGTACAACGCCAACTATTCTGGCGTTGTATCACCACCCGGGCCCTATTATTCCAAAATTCTACAGCATTTCTTCATCATGTCTGAAGTGCGAAGGATAAGAACTTCTTTATATTGCCAGCTAAGTGTCATGTTAAAGAACAATTGCTTGAACAATTTAAGTGGTTAGAACATAGAATAAATGGAAGTGTGGACTAAATAATTCTTACTATGTGTTTAGTTCATTTGTATGTTTGTCTTTCTTATTAACTTATGTTTGTGTTTGTGTTCTAATAATTTAAGTTTAAGTTAAATATTATGTTTTTGTTCGTGTTTAAATATTTGAAGTTTTTGTCGCATACGAAACAATAAACGGAACAATAAAACAAATGAAGAACTAAAAAAATTAATAGAGATATTTAATTAAATATTGTTGTTACAACAAATATTATTTACAACATATACACAATAAAAAGTAACTATCTTGTATGTGTCCCGCAATGGGTGTGTCTCAAAGCAGTCGTCGGCCTGAGGCGCATCCCCGCCCATCCAGGTACGCTATCAGGATCATCATCACCAAATTTCCTCCTTATAGCTGGATGTGGCTCAGGATGACATGCAACAGTGGTGCTGTCAGGTCTAGTAGAAAACTGCATAATAAAGTAAAAATTAGTATACAAAATCACATAATAATTTATAATTTACAGTTTTTGTTACTGTGACGACCCAAAGGGTCATCACTTATTTAATTAATCATTTCGAGCTTCTGAGGCATTGAAAACCTCATTCTATGTTGCCTCGATTTGCGTGCACAGTCCGGGCACAAAGCTGAAAAATATTTATGTTGAAATATGTGAAATATGTGAAAAAGTAGAAGAATTTTGATATTAATATTGATATGGTTGACTTCGGTCAATATTTTTGGTAAACGGATCCGGACCCGAGATTGGATGGTCCCGAGAGGTCCGTAGGAAAATATGGGACTTGGACATGCGTCCGGAGTCGAATTCTGAGGCCTAGAGCCCGAGTTATGAATTTTTATGTGAAATTGTTTTTGATGCAAATTATTAAAGGAAATAAATTAATTGACCTAAGTATCGGGCTCGTATTTTGGTTCCGACGCCCGGTACAAGTCTTAAATATTATATATGTGATTTCAGTAAAGTTTGGTGACATTTGGATGTCGTTTGAGATGTTTTGGACCTTGAGTCCCAAGTTTGAAAGTTTTGAAAACTAAAGGTATGAAAATCATGCAGTTGAGGCTTGATTTGATGAAAACGAGGTGATATTGGCGATGTGATCGCACGAACAAGTTCATAATGTGTTTTTGAGGTTATGTGCATATTTGGTTTGGAGCCCCGAGGGCTCGGGTGAACTTTGGATAGGCCACGAGATCAATTTTTCATGTTAGAAGTTCCTGTCTGCAACTGGTCCTGCAGAGTTCGCAAATGCGAACAATAGTTCGCAAATGCGAACTCCCCACTATTCTGCAGAGTTCGCAAATGCGAACAATAGTTCGCAAATGCGAACTCCCCCCTATTGTGTCTGTGTTCGCAAATGCGAACGATAGTTCGCAAATGCGAACTTGACCCTTCTGTGCCTGTGCTCGCAAATGCGAGCTATAGTTCGCAAATGCGAACTGGCCACTATTCCGCCTGGGTTCGCAAATGCGAACAATAGTTCGCAAATGCGAACCTCCCCATATTTAGCCTGTGTTCGCAATTGCGAGCAATAGTTCGCAAATGCGAACTTCCCAGTTTTGCCTTGGCTTCGCAAATGCGAAGAAATGTTCCCAAATGCGAACTTCCCACCCTTAGCTTATTTTTCAAACTCCAGAAATTGGTCGGGGTTCGCAATTGCGAACCCATGTTCGCAAATGCGAACACAGAGACCTGAAAAACACGAATTTCGGTCATTTCTTCATTTTTCACAAAACCAAAACACCCATTTGCGACTCTTCAAGGATTTCTTCTTCATCAAAACGATTGTAAGTCACTTTTTACTTAATTCTTTCAATTCCTAACATCATTAAACATGTTTTTCATAAGAAATCAATGATTTTCATGGTAAAATTCTTGTTTTTGTTAGAAAATAGGGTTTTTCATAAATTGGGGAATTGGACCTCGAATTGAGGTCCGATTTTGAGACAAATTATATACATGAACTCGTGGGGGGATGGGTAACCGGATTTTGGCCCTAACCCCGAATTCCGACCATGTGGGGCCCGGGGTTGAAATTTACTATTCATGGCAGAATGTCGAAAAAGTGTTATTTGGTGTTAAGAATTAGTTTGTTGAGTAGAATTGATGATATTAAATCAATTGTGTATAGATACGGTTGAATTGGAGCCAAATTGAAAGAAAAGACATTTCCACGGATTGGATTGTTCATAAGCATTCGAGGTAAGTGTTTGTTCTATCCTAGCTTGAGGGAATAGGATTATGTGTTATGTGTTATGTGATCGAGTGCGGTGTATGGGTCGTGGTGACGAGCATCCATACACTGGCGTCTAGTATGACCGTGAGTCGTTGAAAAATGATTATTTGAGATATATTACAGATGAATTGTTATTGTTCTTCCTTGTTAGGACTTGTTGTGAAGAAAATTATTGATTGCCCTTGAGGGGACGGTTTATGAATTACTGTTTCTTTCTTTGCCCTTAACTGTGATTGTTATTTGGGTGAGGAAGAGAGATAATGCACGAAGGGTGATGCCGTGCCATGTTTATTATTGATTATGCACGAAGGATCATGCCGTGCCATGTTTATTATTGATTATGCACGAAGGATCATACCGTGCCATGTTTATTATTGATTATGCACGAAGGATCATGTCGTGCCCTATTATTGATTATGCACGAAGGATCATGCCGTGCCCTATTATTGAACCATGTACGAAGGATCATGCCGTACTATGGATGTGAGGATGAGAGTAAAAGCACAAAGGGTGATACCGTGCAACTGTTTGCTATTTCTTGAATTGATATTACTTGTGTTTACATTACACTTGGTTTTTCCTTGTGAAATTATTAACTGTGGTTAATTGTTAAATTCTTTAAGATATTCCTTATTGTGTTATTACTTGATTATTTCTTGTTATTTTGTGGCACACATATATATATTGAATTGCACAGGTTTATGCGAGTGTCTGGTCCTAGGCTTGTCACTACTTCGCCGGGATAGGCCAGACACTTACCAGCACATGGGGTCGGTTGTGCTGATGCTACACTTCTGTGCGTTTTTGCACAGGTCCAGGTTACGATCAGAAGCAGCAGCAGCAGTAAATAGATTGCGTGGGAGTTGATCACATTTGAGACCGAGGTAGCTTGCAGACGTCCGCAGGCCCGGCGTCTATTTATGCTATTAGCTGTAGTCTCTTTGTTCCGAGACAAACAGAATTATGTTATATTTCCTTCCGACTTTTATGTGTAGTATTCCATAGTAGTTTGTGAGTTGGTGACTCCACGTCTTGGGTAGATGATTGCAGTATGATTTCCATATTGTAATTAGTTACTTCTTTTTCGATAAAGTATTCCGCATTTATTTAATTGAAATTGTGTTAAAAAAAAATAGGATAGTATGAATACAGTGGCTTGCCTAGCTACCACGAGTAGGCGCCATCACGATCCCGATATTGGGGGAAAATCCGGGTCGTGACAAGTTGGTATCAGAGCTCTAGGTTACATAGGTCTCACCACTCACGAACAAGCTTAGTAGAGTTTGAGAGGTAGGTACGGAGACGTCCGTACTTGTCCTCCAGAGTCTATTGAGTTAGGAAAAAGTCTCTCATTTGTTCTTTCTTGTCGTGCGACTTGTTCCTCAATTACTGATTGAATTTCTATTCTGTCCTTTCGCAGATGGTAAGGACACGCACTTCTTCGTCCGCCGACCAGCAGCCTGAGCCCCAGACAGCTCCTGTGAGGGGCAGGGGTCGAGGCCGTATCAGAGGCCGTGGTAGGGGTAGAGCTCAGCCCCAGGCAGCTACCCCAGAGGTGGAGCCCCATATTGAGATTAATGAGGAGGTTCCGATTCCAACAGCTCCAGTGGGCCCAACTCAGGTCCCAGGAGAGGCTTTAATTACCCCAGATCTCCGGGATGCCTTGATCAGAATAGCGGGATTCATGGACAGCATTGCCAGAGCGGGTTTATTATCAGTTGCCCCAGCTACTTCTCAGGCTGGAGGAGGGGCCCAGACTCCTATTGCTCATACTCCGGAGCCAGTAGCTCCTCAGCCTCAGGCACCAGTAATTCAGCCAGCTGTGGCTACTCAGTCAGGTACCACAGCTCGTGCCGGTGATGGAACGGCCATGACTTCCGATTCGTTATGGAGGCTTGATCGGTTCTCCAAGCTATTTACCACTACTTTCGGTGGAACCGCATCAGAGGATCCTCAGGACTTTTTATTCAGTTGCCGTGAGATTCTCAAGACTATGGGGATCGTGGAGACAAACGGAGTTGATTTTTGTACTTTCGGACTTGCAGGATCCGCCAAGACTTGGTGGAGAGATTATTGCCTGACTCGACCAGCAGGGTCCCCAGCTCTATCATGGGACCGGTTTGCGGAACTATTTATGGAGAAGTTTCTCCCTACTACTCGGCGGGATTTACTTCGGAGGCAGTTTGAGCGCCTCCATCAGGGCACTATGACAGTTACACAGTATGAGA
Source organism: Nicotiana noctiflora (assembly GCA_032618575.1). Lineage (NCBI taxonomy): Eukaryota > Viridiplantae > Streptophyta > Magnoliopsida > Solanales > Solanaceae > Nicotiana > Nicotiana noctiflora. The sequence goes on from JASVEL010005041.1 coordinate 173,844, forward strand.
CGAGATTTATCGACTTGGCTCGTCATGCAGTAGTGATACTTCCCACTGAGCGGGAGAGGGTTCGCAAGTTTATAGATGGGCTTAATCATCCGATTAGACTCCAGATGGCTATGGGCGTGGGGAGTGACATATCATTTCAGGAGGCAGCCAATGCAGCACGCAGAGTTGAGATGGCTCTTGCTAGGGGAGGCGGTTATTCTTCAGATAAGAGGCCTCGTCATTCGGGTAGATTTGGTGGTTCTTCCTCTGGTAGCAGAGAATCCTTTGATAGAGGCCGGTCTTCCAGGCCTTTTCATTCCGCCCTTCAGGCTTCACAGGGTGGATCAGGTGATCGTGGTTCTCGGGGGTATTATTCGGACCAGTCTCCTATTAGTGCTCAGCCTCTTCAGAGTGTTCGTGGAGGCCATTCGGGTCGTCAGGGCCAGCAGCCCTATCAGTCTAAGAGTTGCTACGGTTGTGGCGACCCGGGTCATTTTATCAGGAATTGCCCTATAGCAGCGGGCAACTCTCAGCAGCGAGGTCCTCGTCCTACGATTCAGGCCCCAGCCGACCTCGGCCTGCCCAGCCGGCCGGAGGCGGGGGTAGAGATTATAGAGGTGGAGGTCGAGACCGTAGGGGTGGAGACCGTCCGGCGAGAGGTAGAGGTCGGCCGGTTGATGGTCGTCCTAGAGACGCGACTCGGAGGGGAGGTGCGGATCCCCGATTCTATGCTTTACCGGCCGGGGCCAGAGGCAGAGGCATCGGATGCTGTGATTACAGGTACTATTCTCGTGTGTGACAGAGGTGCTTCAGTATTATTTGACCCCGGATCTACCTATTCCTATGTGTCTTCCTACTTCGCACCGTATTTGGCTGTGCCCGGCTATGCTCTGGATATTCCAGTTTATGTGGCTACACCAGTGGGTGACTCCGTTGTAGTCGATCGGGTGCATCGTTCGTGCGTAGTTATATTTGGGGGTCTTGAGACCCGTGTTGATCCTGTTGCTTTTGGATATGGTAGATTTTGATGTCATATTGGGGATGGACTGGTTGTCCCCATACCATGCTATTCTTGATTGTCATGCTAAGATTGTCACCTTAGCCTTGCCAGAATCACCCCGATTAGAGTGGAAGGGTACCTCAAGCCACTCCGTTCGCACTGTTATTTCTTATGTTAAGGCTCGACGTATGGTCGAGAAGGGGTGTCTAGCTTATTTGGCTTATGTTCGTGATTCCAGCGCAGAAGTTCCTTCCATTGAGTCGGTCCCTATTGCACGGGAGTTTCCTGAGGTTTTTCCTTCAGACCTGCCGGGCATGCCACCTGACAGGGATATTGATTTCTGTATTGATCTGGCACCGGGTACCCAGCCCATCTCTATTCCACCCTATCGTATGGCCCCACCGGAACTAAAAGAGTTGAAAGATCAGTTGCAGGACCTTCTTGAGAAGGGCTTTATCAGGCCCAGTGTTTCCCCCTAGGGAGCACCTGTGTTATTTGTAAAGAAGAAGGATGGCTCGATGCGGATGTGTATTGATTACCGCGGTTAAACAAGGTGACTATCAAAAATAAATATCCACTGCCGAGGATTGATGATTTGTTTGACCGACTCCAGGGAGCGAGGGTATTCTCTAAGATAGACTTGAGGTCGGGCTACCATCAGCTGAAGATCAGGGCGGCTGACATTCCTAAGACGACCTTTCGCTCTAGATATGGGCATTATGAGTTCTTGGTCATGTCCTTCGGGTTGACCAATGCCCCGAGCAGCATTCATGGAGTTGATGAATCGGGTATTCAAGCCTTACTTAGATCCGTTCGTGATAGTCTTCATAGATGACATCCTGGTGTACTCCCGCAGCCGGGAAGAGCACGAGCAGCACCTCAAAGTGGTTCTTCAGACTCTGAAAGATAATCAGAGCTATATGCCAAATTTTCTAAATGTGAGTTCGGGCTGAGTTCGGTAGCATTTCTGGGTCATATTGTATCCGTGGAAGGTATTCGGGTAGACCCAAAGAAGATTGAGGCGGTCCGGAATTGGCCTCGACCAACTCGTGATCGAGATCCGGAGTTTCTTGGGATTAGCAAGTTACTATCGTCGTTTTGTAGAGGGGTTTTCTTCTATTGCGGCCCGATGACCGGGTTGACCCGGAAGGGTGTTCGGTTTCGGTGGTCGAGAGGAGTGTGAGGCGAGCTTTCGAAAGCTCAAGACGGCCTTGACCACAGCACCGGTGTTGATACTACCTACGGGTACGGGGCCTTATACGAGTTTATTGTGACGCATCTCGTACGGGGCTTGGAGCGGTATTGATGCGGGATGGTAAGGTTATCGCTATGCTTCGAGGCGGTTAAAGATACATGAGAAGAATTATCCGGTTCATGATCTTGAATTAGCAGCAATGGTTCATGCCTTAAAGATCCGGAGGCATTATCTATATGGTGTGACATGTGAGGTGTACACCGATCACAAAAGCTTACAGTATTTGTTCAAACGAAGGAGTTGAATCTACGACGACGGAGATGGTTAGAGTTGCTAAAAGACTATGATGTTACTATATTATATCACCCAAGTAAGGCCAATGTGGTGGCCGATGCATTGAGTAGAAAGTATGCCGGCATGGGTAGTCTTGCATATATTCCGGTCAATCAGAGACCATTAGCTCTAGATGTCCAGGCCTTAGCCAACCGGTTCGTGAGATTAGACATTTCTGAGCCTAGCAGAGTGTTAGCCTGCACGGTCGCTCGTTCTTCATTATTAGAGCGTATCCGTGAGAGGCAATTTGATGATCCTCATTTGCGTGAGTTGAGAGATACGGTACAGCGGGGAGGTGCCACACAGGTAAATCTAGATGATGATGGGGTATTGAAATTGCGGGGTCGAGTTTGTGTGCCCAATGTCGAAGGAATTCGAGAGTTGATCTTAGCGAGGGCCCACAGTTCGCGGTATTCTATTCACCCAGAGGTGCCGCGAAGATGTACCGGGACTTACGGCAACACTATTGGTGGCGCAGAATGAAGAAAGATATCGTTGCGTATGTCGCTCGGTGTCTAAATTGTCGGCAGGTGAAATATGAGCACCGGAGACCTGGTGGTGTATTCCGGAGGATTGAAATTCCCGAGTGGAAATGGGAGCGGATCACTATGGACTTCGTTATACTGGACTTCCTTTGACTCGGAGGAAATTTGATGCTATTTGGGTCATTGTTGATAGACCGACCAAATCAGCACACTTTATTCCAATGTCTGTCTCCTACTCGTCGGAGAGGTTAGCGGAGGTTTACATTAGGGAGATTGTTCGTCTCCACGGGGTGCCAGAGTATCTATTATCTCCGATCGGGGTACGCGGTTTACCTCGCGGTTCGGGAGAGCGGTTCAGCAGGAGTTAGGCACCCGGGTTCGGTTGAGTACGGCATTTCATCCTCGGACGGATGGCCGGTCCGAGAGGACTATTCGGATTCTCGAGGACATGCTTCGAGCCCGTGTTATTGATTTCGGAGGTTCGTGGGACCGGTTTCTGCCATTAGCAGAGTTCGCCTACAATAACAGTTACCAATCTAGCATCCGGATGGCTCCGTATGAGGCGTTATATGGTAGGCGATGTCGATCACCAGTTGGATGGTTTGAACCGGGAGAGGCTCGGTTGTTGGGTACAGACTTAGTTCAGGAGGCCCTAGATAAGGTCAAGACTATTCGGGAGAGATTGTGTTCAGCTCAGTCCGGATAGAAGACTTATGCGGATCGTAAGGTTCGAGATGTAGATTTCATGGTTGGTGAACGAGTATTGCTCCGAGTGTCGCCTATGAAGGGCGTGATGAGGTTTGGGGAGAAGGGCAAGCTCAGCCCTAGGTATATTGGTCCATTTGAGATTCTAGACAGAGTGGGAGGGGTGGCTTACAGATTAGCTTTGCCGCCTAGCTTATCAGCCGTACATCCAGTTTTTCACGTATCTATGCTTTGGAGATACTACGGCGATCCCACACATGTGTTAGACTTCAGTACTGTCCAATTGGACAAGGATCTGTCCTACGAGGAGGAGCCGATAGCCATTCTAGACCGGCGAGTTCGATAGTTGAGGTCGAAGAGTTTTCCTTCTGTGCGTGTTCAGTGGAGAGGTCAGCCTCCTGAGGCATCGACCTGGGAGTCCGAGTTTGATATGCGGAGCCGCTACCCACACTTGTTTCCTGACTCAGGTACTTCTTTCTTTTGTCCGTTCGAGGACGAACGGTTGTTTTAGAGGTGGAGATTGTGACGACCCGAAGGGTCATCACTTATTTAATTAATCATTTCGAGCTTCTGAGGCCTTGAAAACCTCATTCTATGTTGCCTCGATTTGCGTGCACAGTTCGGGCACAAAGCTGAAAAATATTTATGTTGAAATATGTGAAATATGTGAAAAAGTAGAAGAATTTTGATATTAATATTGATATGGTTGACTTCGGTCAACATTTTTGGTAAACGGATCCGGACCCGAGATTGGATGGTCCCGAGAGGTCCGTAGGAAAATATGGGACTTGGACATGTGTCCGGAGTCGAATTCCTGAGGCCTAGAGCCCGAGTTATGAATTTTTATGTGAAATTGTTTTTGATGCAAATTATTAAAGGAAATAAATTAATTGACCTAAGTATCGGGCTCGTATTTTGGTTCCGACGCCCGGTACAAGTCTTAAATATTATATATGTGACTTCTGTAAAGTTTGGTGACATTTGGATGTCGTTTGAGATGTTTTGGACCTTGAGTCCCAAGTTTGAAAGTTTTGAAAACTAAAGGTATGAAAATCATGCAGTTGAGGCTTGATTTGATGAAAACGAGGTGATATTGGCGATGTGATCGCACGAACAAGTTCATAATGTGTTTTTGAGGTTATGTGCATATTTGGTTTGGAGCCCCGAGGGCTCGGGTGAACTTTGGATAGGCCACGAGATCAATTTTTCATGTTAGAAGTTGCTGTCTGCAACTGGTCTGCAGAGTTCGCAAATGCGAACAATAGTTCGCAAATGCGAACTCCCCACTATTCTGCGGAGTTCGCAAATGCGAACAATAGTTCGCAAATGCGAACTCCCCCCTATTGTGTCTGTGTTCGCAAATGCGAACGATAGTTCGCAAATGCGAACTTGACCCTTCTGTGCCTGTGCTCGCAAATGCGAGCTATAGTTCGCAAATGCGAACTGGCCACTATTCCGCCTGGGTTCGCAAATGCGAACAATAGTTCGCAAATGCGAACCTCCCCATATTTAGCCTGTGTTCGCAATTGCGAGCAATAGTTCGCAAATGCGAACTTCCTAGTTTTGCCTTGGCTTCGCAAATGCGAAGAAATGTTCGCAAATGCGAACTTCCCACCCTTAGCTTATTTTTCAAACTCCAGAAATTGGTCGGGGTTCGCAATTGCGAACCCATGTTCGCAAATGCGAACACGGAGACCTGAAAAACACGAATTTCAGTCATTTCTTCATTTTTCACAAAACCAAAACACCCATTTGCGACTCTTCAAGGATTTCTTCTTCATCAAAACGATTGTAAGTCACTTTTTACTTAATTCTTTCAATTCCTAACATCATTAAACATGTTTTTCATAAGAAATCAATGATTTTCATGGTAAAATTCTTGTTTTTGTTAGAAAATAGGGTTTTTCATAAATTGGGGAATTAGACCTCGAATTGAGGTCCGATTTTGAGACAAATTATATACATGAACTCGTGGGGGGATGGGTAACCGGATTTTGGCCCTAACCCCGAATTCCGACCATGTGGGGCCCGGGGTTGAAATTTGCTATTCATGGCAGAATGTCGAAAAAGTGTTATTTGGTGTTAAGAATTAGTTTGTTGAGTAGAATTGATGATATTAAATCAATTGTGTATAGATACGGTTGAATTGGAGCCAAATTGAAAGAAAAGACATTTCCACGGATTGGATTGTTCATAAGCATTCGAGGTAAGTGTTTGTTCTATCCTAGCTTGAGGGAATAGGATTATGTGTTATGTGTTATGTGATCGAGTGCGGTGTATGGGCTGTGGTGACGAGCATCCATACATTGGCGTCTAGTATGACCGTGAGTCGTTGGAAAATGATTATTTGAGATATATTACAGATGAATTGTTATTGTTCTCCCTTGTTGGGACTTGTTGTGAAGATAATTATTGATTGCCCTTGATGGGACGATTTATGAATTGTTGTTTCTTTCTTTGCCCTTAACCGTGATTGTTATTTGGGTGAGGAAGAGAGATAATGCACGAAGGGTGATGCCGTGCCATGTTTATTATTGATTATGCACGAAGGATCATGCCGTGCCATGTTTATTATTGATTATGCACGAAGGATCATACCGTGCCATGTTTATTATTGATTATGCACGAAGGATCATGCCGTGCCCTATTATTGATTATGCACGAAGGATCATGTCGTGCCCTATTATTGAACCATGTACGAAGGATCATGCCGTACTATGGATGTGAGGATGAGAGTAAAAGCACGAAGGGTGATGCCGTGCAACTGTTTGCTATTTCTTGAATTGATATTACTTGTGTTTACATTACACTTGGTTTTTCCTTGTGAAATTATTAACTGTGGTTAATTGTTGAGATTCTTTAAGATACTCCTTATTGTGTTATTACTTGATTATTTCTTGTTATTTTGTGGTACACATATATATATTGAATTGCACGGGTTTATGTGAGTGTCTGGTCCTAGGCTTGTCACTACTTCGCCGGGATAGGCCAGGCACTTACCAACACATGGGGTCGGTTGTGCTGATGCTACACTTCTGTGCGTTTTTGCACAGGTCCAGATTACGATCAGGAGCAGCAGCAGCAGTAAATAGATTGCGTGGGAGTTGATCACATTTGAGACCGAGGTAGCTTGCAGACGTCCGCAGGCCCGGCGTCTCTTTCTTTATTTATGCTATTAGCTGTAGTCTCTTTGTTCCGAGACAAACAGAATTATGTTATATTTCCTTCCGACTTTTATGTGTAGTATTCCATAGTAGTTTGTGAGTTGGTGACTCCACGTCTTGGGTAGAGGATTGCAGTATGATTTCCATATTGTAATTAGTTACTTCTTTTTCGATAAAGTATTCCGCATTTATTTAATTGAAATTGTGTTAAAAAAAAAATAGGATAGTATGAATACAGTGGCTTGCCTAGCTACCACGAGTAGGCGCCATCACGATCCCGATATTGGGGGAAAATCCGGGTCGTGACAGTTACCTTACCATCATAGCGTCTGGATCCTGTATGTAGTCATCTGTCGGATCGTAAACTGAAGCCTGAACAAGGAGATTATTTTTATGTAATAAACAAAATAAGTTATAGTTAAAATAAATTCATATTCAGAACTAATAAACTCATACCTGAGCATGTGAAGAGCTCCCATAACTCGGACGGCGGCCACTGGATATATCTCTGGTCGGTGCACCCTCATCAGTGGTAGATGGGCCAGGGTAATATGCACCCCAATCTGCTGCTTGTAAATCAGAGCCCGTGATCAATAATTGACCCTGTGGGGTCATCTGTGAAGGGCCTGCAGTGGCGTATATACCAAGGCCGTAAGACGGAATGTCCGTCTCATGCATGCCTCCTGCCATAGCAGCAACAACATCATCATCGGGAGCATCACCGGCCTCCTGCTGGACACCACCTCCTCGGGCAGCACGAGGTCGCCGGGCAGCACCTGGTCGTCGGGCAGCAGGTCGTCTGGCACCAGCAGATCGTGGAATACCACGACCTTGCTGGTATGTGGCTGGATCAATATAATCAGCATCCTGTGCCAAGCATTGATCCGATCTGGCACGCTGCAGTGTCTCGTCAGCCACTGTCATGAATCGCTGACCATAATCCATAATTGCCACTGGATCGTGCGCATAACTCTGCATTTCCTGCCCCATACGGTAGACGGTATGCAATCCAATGGCCTGCACAAAAGTAAATAATGTATACTAGGTTTAACTCACAACATTATATGTACATTATTAAATATAACATAAAAGTTTCGAGAGCCTCGTGTCTCCCGGCGTATGATACGTACCGCCCATCTACCTGATGCACTGGGTTGCCGACAAATAGACGGGACACTGTGCGATACCATGCCAGATACCCTTCAATAGGATAGTGTTGCGGAGGTGGGATCAAATCACCTCGTCTATCCCAAATGACCAGCTGAGTCTGGAGCCAGCCTAAAAAGGTGTCATCCACCCTAGAACTATCATCCCTCTCATAATGTAAGGGATGTCGTGCAGACAGAGGCGGTATAGGCTGCAGCATGACAAATTGATGTGAAACACGCTGCGAGGCATGATGCTCCACGATATCCAGGCATGTAAGAGGGACAGAAGTCCTCCAAATATGCCGGCCTAGAGTACAGTACGCTGGCAGGGTAGCTAGCAAGTCCTCACTATAGGGTGTCCAGATGAACTATCAAATAACAACACAAATGGTTAGTATTTGTAACACTAAATTAAACAATAACTGTACGTTTAGTTAGATTTTTACCTGTGCATCCTCGAGGAAGTCTATCACATCCCTAATGCCTGGCAGATTACGATGGGCATCATATGCCCGCGTATATCCACGCTGCATGACCCACCTGGAAGCTAAAGGAAGGTCTGGTAATGCGACGTCAGCTGGTATCTGTGGCAAAGGTGGGCAGAGCTGCACAAATCGCTCCCAAGCCCAAACCTAACATAGAAAGTTGATGTATACTGTGAGATAAACTATATCTAGGTAGATTTGACTGGGGCGGATATTTTCATTGAATATGTTCTCACCTGTAGAAGGGGCAGGAAGCCGCAAATATGTCTCTGTGTGCCCATAGAAGCCCGGCACATCTGCCTATACAGGAATGCGAGGACAGCAGCACCCCAGCTGTACGTGGCTTGTATCCTCGAACCGTGTCATGTGATGGAGAAACCGGAGGCTAACTAGATTACCCGAAGTGTTCGGGAACAAGACACCCCCAAAGAGAAGGAGCAGCAGCAAACTAGTGTACTGGCTTACATCCTCCTCCTCTGACTCATTAGTGATATGAGGGTGGAGCTGCTCCAGACGCTGTCTAATAGGGATAACTGTACCCGACTAATCCTAGCCCTCGGATCAGCGGCCTCCGGCCTCAAACCTGTCAGCATGTGAAGCAAATCCCAATACATCTCGCGTGGAAAATGCCTCATGCCCGAAGGAAAAAGAACAGTCAACCCATCGGCTGACAGGCTGTATAAAACCTCTACGTCCTGCAACGTAATAGTGGCCTCGCCAATGGGAAGGTGGAAGGTGTGCGTCTCCGGTCGCCATCGCTCAATGATGGTCGTGATCAATGAATAATCCAGCTGTATCCGACCAATGCAAATAATCCTATAGAATCCCATCACCTCCAAGTGATGGACGACTCTAAGATGTAAATCTCGTGCACTGAGGAACTCCCACAATATATCGACTACCCAAGCCCGGAATGTCTCGGTCAATAACTGTCTGTCCCAGATGTACTCAGATCGATGCTGGGGCTGTAGGCCTAATAGATCTGAGCTCCTAGGGCCAGGATGTATGGGCGCATCCATGTCGTCGACTGTAAAATTAAAAAATTTAATAACTTACAAAAGTTACACATTAAATAATTTAATTGTATACTGATAATTTTTAATAACTTAATTTTGAGGCCCAACGGCACCAAACTATTATTAATAACTATGTATTTTTTTATAATTTAAAGTTACATTTTAAATAATTGAATTGTAGAAATTGCTGATAATATAGGTCCCGGACTCGATATATTATTTAAGCCCAGCGGCACCAAACTATTATTAATAGATATGTGTATTTTTATAATTAAAAAATATATTTAGAATAATTTAATTATCTAAATTAAATTTTTTGAGCTCCCTGGCTCGATATTTTTGAGCTCCCGGGTTCGATAATTTTTAATAACTTAATTTTAATGCCCAGCGGCACCAAACTATTATTAATAGCTATGTGCTTTTTTATAATTTAAAGGCCCAGGACTCGATATTTTTTGTAAGCCCAGTGGCACCAAACTATTATTAATACCTATGTGTATTTTTATAATTAAAAAATATATTTAGAATAATTTAATTGTCTAAATTAAATATTTTTCAGCTCCCGGGCTCAATGTTTTTGAGCTCCCGGGTTCGATAATTTTAATAATTTAATTTTGAGGCCCAACGGCACCAAACTATTATTAATAGCTATGGGTCCCGGACTCGATAATTTTTGAGCTCCCGGGTTCGATAATTTTTAATAACTTAATTTTGAACATCAAAATTACAAGCTAAATACTACACATTACTAAGCTACAAGGCTCTAAAATTTCCTAGCCTAAAAGAGTCTATGTTTTACTACGCTAAAAAGGTCTGTATTTTACAACTAACAAATAATATAAATTACACAAATATAAATAAACAACTAACATTTATCTAACTAAAACTAACATCTAATCTAACTAAATTAGACAAATATATATAAACAACTAACATATAAGATTTCGGATAAATTAAACATACTAGTTCGGAAAATAACATAAAATAACTAAAACTAACATGTAATTTAAAATAGAAACTAAAAAATAGTAATGAAACATACCTCAAATTTTTGGTTTTTTACAGATGAAATATATCAATATAAAGCCTCCAAACCCATCTACCCACGAAGCCAATAGCGTAAACTATAGTGGGACCAATACCAACAGCCCGGGGGGGGACCAAAAAATTTTTTTTTTTAAGAAATGGTGGCTGGATCGTGTGGGGGAGAGGGGGGACCGAGGGAGTTTTTTAAGTTTTGGAGATGGAGAAGTGTGAGGAAGAAGACGGGATGTAGGGTTATTATAATTGGTACAACGCCACTTATTGTGGCGTTGAACCTGTCAGATTCTCTCTGACGCGTTCAACGCCACAATAAGTGGCGTTGTACTATAACGTTCGTTATATACAACGCCACTTTATATAGTTACGTTTTTTTTAACGTATTTATGTTACAAATTTTAATTATAACAATACTTTGGTTTCGGATTTGAAATTTATACGGCTCTAGCTTTTGTAAATAATAATAATAATAATAATAATAATAATAATAATAATAATAATAATAACAACAACAACAACAACAACAACAACAACAACAATAATAATAATAATAATAATAATAATAATAATAAAATAAATAAAACAAAAACATTTTACAAAATTTCAACAAAAGATTTTGTAACTTATAACTTTTAAAATAAAAATTGACACAAATACGCTACCTAAGTTTTCTCACACAGAGATAAATAATGATAAATAATAAGGGCAATTTAAGTACTTATAACATATTATTTAATCTATTTTTTTGTTATCCTATTAGGCTTATTATGAAAACCCAATTGCTTGTCTTTAAAAATAAATTTGATTTGATGGTGTAAGAAAATTAATAGATTATTTATGTACATAAGTTAAATGCTTCCAAAACATTCTTTCCAATTTTTGAATGCTCAAATTATTTGTCGTGGTTAAATTAAAATTATAATGTGAATAACACAGACATAAAAAGGAAAGGGAGTCTTAGAGCAACGATAAAATTATGTTCGTGTGACCTATAGGTCACAGTTTCGAGCCATTGAATTGGCATTAAGGTAGACTGCCTACATCATACCCTTTTAGGGTACAACCCTTCTTCGAATCCTACATATATATAAAATACTTTGTACACCAAAATGTCTAACACATAAATAAAGAAGGGAAAAGGGCCAAAATTATACCCATGCTATCGAAAATTAGTCACGTTAGTACCCTGTTCTACTTTATGGCTAAAATTATCTCTACCGTTAACAAAGTATGCAAAATTGTCCCCACCATTACTAAAGTAGATAAATTTATACCTAAATCTAACAGATTTGTGAAAAGGACCAAAAAAGTTCCCCTACTATTGAAATTTATCCACGTTAATACCTCGTTTTACTTTCGGGCTAAAACAATACATGACGTTATTAAAGTAGGAGAAATAGTACCCAAATCTAACAGAGCTCCTATGTGGCAACCGGGTCCCTCTTAATAATGTGCCAACTAACTAATAAATTGTCAACTAGACTATTACAACCCGCCCCACATAATAACCTACCCCATTTGATAACCCCTCCACCTAAAAACAATCTCAGTCGAATAAACCTAGGGTTCAAGCTCAAATTCTTCATCTTTGCCTCTTTCTTTCTCCTTTGCTCGACTTTATTTCTCTCATCTTCATCAATATCGCAAAGCAGTACTTCTTCTCATAGAAGAACCAAGTAGACTGATATTCCCCATTGGTCTTTAAAATCCTCCTCATATGTGCTCCATGCAGCCCACCATAAGTACTTCTTATATTCCTTATGTCCCCATTTTTTGCACCAATTTGCCTCTATGTGCCTTACACAATATCTATGGTGTGCCTCAGGAAGAACCAAGTGGATTGAGTCAATCAAACCCTTAAAATGGAAAAATAGTAAAGAAATGCATCAAAAACTAAACATCTCCAGTAATGCGACTGTGGAACAAACCAATTAAATACAGTAATGAAACTATAATTAAATGCAACAGTAATGAAACTAATGAGATGCTACAGAACAGTAATGAAATGCAACAGTTATGAACTAATAAGATGCAACAAAATAGTAATAAGATGTTACAGTTATGAACTAATGAGATGCAACAAAGCAGTAATGAGATGCAACACTGAAGAATAGAGGCAAAGGTTTACTAAATGAAACAGTAAAGTCATACCTTTTGCATATCTGAAATAAATGTAATCCCTTCTCCACTTTTGAGGTCCAATAAATGTTTTAGTAGCCTTAAAAACCAACTCCATGTCACTTTAGTCTCTTTATCAACAACAAACCAAGCTAAGGGATAAAAATGGCTCATGAAGTCTTGGCCAACAGCTACTAAGAGTTAACCCTTGCATTTCCCTTTCAGAAAGGTTCTACCCAAGCCAATGAATGGTCTCAACCCACTCTTGAACCCCATTTTCAATGCCTGAAAGCAGATGTACATTCTTAGGAATCTTTTTTTACGTATTAACATGGATAAATTTCAATAGTATGGGTACATTTTTGGCCTTTTTCCCAAATCTGTTAGATTTAGGTATAAATTTATGTACTTTAGTAACGTTAGGGACAATTTGTTAACAATAAGGACAATTTTAGCCGTAAAATAAAACGGGGTACTAACATAACTAATTTTTGATAGTAAAGATATAATTTTGACCTTTTTCCCAATAAAGAAATCATACACATGCAAACATTTCAGAAGACAATATATAATACAAGTCCACTTATTTTAATGAGAAAAGTCTTATTGTTTGTATCCTATGTGATTAACGCGTATATTAAGAACACGTACTCAAATAAACATTTCAGATATCAATATGAAAATACAAGTCTTATTTTTTTATAGAACAAGTCCTAATATCTACATATATAAATTTGGCATAATACATAAAATAGCACCCGAACTTGTATCCAAATCCCTTTTACACACTTATTGATCACGAGGAACCTTTTACCCACTCAACCTTTTAAAAGTGTGTCAAATACACACTACTTTTTTCTTGACCAATTTTTCAAAACATGTGTGATTTCACGCTCCAATCAGATAGTGACATGTGCACTACTTTTTATTCAAAAAATAAAACACTTAAAATTACACCTATACCCCTTAACCACCTTCTCCATTTTATATCTTTCTCTTCTCCATAGGAGATTGACGCCAGACACCACCAAAAATTCACATTTAATCACCTTCATATTATAAAGCAAAATTAGGAACTCAAGTACATTAATCACGAGTTTGTGAGTCTAGATTCAAATATACCACAAGAAATATAATGCAAAACTCAAAACTCCATTAAAGTTAGTTATGGCCAAATTCATGGTTGCTCGATTCGTGGTATAGAATCAAACCTAGATTTATAAAATTCTCTTGATATAGATTTCTTTTAACTTTATTTACCAATTTCTTCCAAAGCTATTTTATGTCATTATTATTCTTAAAATGGTGGACATGGAAGATGGAAAAAACCGGTGGGGAAGAAGACGAAAATGGGAAAATGGGGAAGGGCAGCAACAAACTAGTTGTTTGTTTTCTATGGGAGAGGGAGGGAAGTTTTCTATGGTGAGATTTTGGAGAAAAAAAAAAGGGAATAATTTCTTCATTGTTGCAAGAGCTGGTTGTTTGTTTAAGCTCTTGACGTAGAAGATGATGTTTTTAATAAAAAAATAAAAAAATGGACATGTGTCAGATACATACGAGAGTTCACAAATTTCTTTTCCTATTCACTCGCCTAATTTGTGTGTAAAATACGCTCTTTCCATGTAATCAAAATGGTGTGTAACTGACGCACTTTTAAAAGATTGGGTGTGTAAAAGGTTCCCCGTGATCAACAAGTGTGTAACAGGGATTTGGGTACAAGTTCAAGTGCTATTTTATGTATTCTGCCTATAAATTTTGTATTAGCTATATAATCAGAGATGAACTACTACTAGAAATTCGCCAAAAGCAACCGGAATAAGCGATCAGTGTTGGTTGTTTTTGGGCTAAAAAGCAACCAAAAACGTGGTAACTACATTCATGGTCTCTTTTGTTTAGGGACCAAGGTTGGTCGCCAATTAGCGACCAATTTTGGTCTCTAAGCTAAATGGACCAAATATTCCAAATATTGACTATAGAGAACAACTTTGGTCGCTTTATTAATTTAATAATATAAATTTGGCGACTAAAGTTGGTCTCTAAATATCAAAATTTTTATTTATTTATTTATTATTAATCTGTAAAAAGCGACCAACTTTGGTCTCTAATCCAAATATTATATTTTAAAATCTGAAAACTAGAGACCAAGGTTGGTCGCTTTTTTATTCAATAATTTATTTATTTTATTAATCTAGCGACCAACTTTGGTCCCTAAATACATGAATTTAATTTAAAAAACTTTGGTCGCTATATCACTAGAAATTTTGTTTTTTCTAATGAAATCGCTTTTTGTAGAAATCTGAATTTTTTTTAAGTGAATTACGACCAACTGGAGACCAAAGTTGGTCGCTTTTTTGGTATATTTTTGGCATAAATTGTCTGTTTTGGCTGCTACACCACCTTTCAACTTATACCAAATATCTTAAACAGGCATTTTATGCCAACAACAACAATACTAAAACGCAACAAAATACAAAAGTAGTTCATTCGTCACATTAGATAACATTAAGCTAACAAAACTAAGTTAACGTTTATTACAAGCTCATTTGAAAACTAGTTCTATTGTCTAGCTCAAAGTATATAAAGTACTCAAGGAGTGTTCTTTTAGCATCCTTGTTTGAAAGTTACATTACCTCGGCCGACTCGTTAGGTGGCTGACTGCGTATGAATTTCCCCATAGCAGCTGTGAAGCGAACCAATAAGAAAAATTATATTGAATTAATATTTTAAAATTTATATAAAAGTAAATCAAAATACTTAATGATAAGTAAAAAACTTACATGTATAGTCTAGGCTCGACCCTCGACCCACATTTCTGAATCACTCTCTTTCTTTTTGTTTGCAATACGAGTTTCATTGAATCACTCATCTTGCTTCATTGGCATCATAAAGCTGTGCGATGGCTTTGGTGATTATTCTTATGGTACTATTACTCGGGATGAACTTGGATACAGAGAATAACTTTGATACAGTAGCTAAGAGGGTGTGTCTTTTGATCAATTATGGTTCTCGTTAGCGACAATGATATTGAGACTACAATGATATGTGTTTCAACTAGAGATTGTATAGGCGGGAATTTTAACATTTTCTAATTAGATAAAAGAAAGATTATAGAGGAATTCTCTACTTCATTTTTCCAAGAAGAAAGGAAGTTTAATTGGGAGCGACAAGGGTGATGGTGATGGAATATTTTTTGTTGGTCATGGCAGTTCCGATAAAATGGGGATCATAAGACTCTATGATGACAAAGATCATAGGACGTTTTGTTCTCAACCTTCTTCCAAGTCTGATTTGTACAAGCTTAGCGGGATATTGGTGATATATTCTTCGGATTCAGAAAATGATTTGTCTGACAAAGGTATGGAACTGCTACTCAAAAGAATGAAAGCTACGTAGTAGTTCCATACTTTTGTCAGATAAATTATTATCTGAATTCGAAGAATATATTACCAATATCCCACTAAGCTTGTATGGATCAAACTTGGAAGAATTTGAAAACAAAACTTCCTATGATCTCTGTCATCATAAAGTCTTATGATCCCCATTTTATCGGAACTACCATGACCAACAGAAGATATTCCATCACCATCACCGTTGTCGCTCCCAATTAAACTCCTATTCCTCTAAGAAATTGAATTATAGAATTCCTCTATTACCTCTTCTTTTATCTACTTAGAAAATGCTAAACTCCTACCTACACCCTAACTATTTCAAACACATGTTCTTGCTTTCTTATCATCGTTGTCTCTAATGAGAAGAACAAGTAAAGGCACACTCTCCCAGGTACTGTGTCATAGTTATTCTTGGTGGAAGTTCCTTTGCATGTCTAATATTACTTTCAACCTCTTTTACAAAATCCTCCCGCAATCTAAAATTCCAATACATAAACCAAAATTTTAATTCATAGCCTAAACGGTTAACTCATATTCAAATAAATTCAATTAACAACCTAAAATTCCAATTCATAAAGAAAAATTCAAGTCATATCCTAAAAGGTTCTAGTCATATCCTAAAATCTCAAGTCATATCCTAAAAGGTTCTTGTGACGATCCGGCCCGTCGTCACGGGAATTACCACCCCGTTATGTTGAAATTGTATGTTTTATGACTTTATATCAATGTTAAAGTCTATCGGGTGAGTTAGGAGTGAATTGGATTGAAAATGAGGCATATAGCCTTTGTGAAAGAAACTTGAATAAAGAAAGTCAACCCGGAGTTGACTATTTGGTTAGAGGGCTCGGAATCGGATTCTGATGATTCGGTTAGTTCCGGGAGGTGATTTGTGACTTAGGGGAGCGATCGGAATTGAATTTGGAGGCCCGGTGTAGAAATAGGCTTGAATTGGCTAAGGTTGAATTTTGGCGAAATCCGAACGGTAGGTGAGATTTTGATCCGGGGTCGGAATGGAATTCCGACAGTTGCAGTAGCTCCGTTAGGTGATTTTGGATGTGCCTGCAAAATTTCAGGTCATTCGGGCGTCGTTTGGTCGGGTTTTTGATCGAATGTGTAATTCGGAATGTTTTAAGGAATTTAGGCTTGAATTTGATGTGAATTATGGGTTTTGATGTTGTTAGACGTGTTTTGAGGATTCGAGCAAGTTCGAATAAGGTATTAAGATGTGTTGGTATGTTTGGATGAGGTCCCGGGGGCCTCGGGGTGTTTTCGGATGGTTAAACGGGAGAAAATTGTGGAAAAATTGCAGGTTGGGATCTTGCTTCTGTTGTTTCCGCTCCTGCGGAATTTTGAACGCAGGAGCGTGTCCGCAGAAGCGGACGAGATGCGCAGGAGCAGCTGGTTACGCAGAAGCGGAAGTAATTCTGCTGAAGCGGCATCGCTGGTGCGAGCCAGTGATCGCAGAAGCGAAGGGGAAGAAAATGGGCATGGTCCGCAGAAGCGGACATTTGACCGCTTGGGCGGGACCGCAGAAGCGGACTCTTGGTCGCAGAAGCGGACTAATTTCCGCAGAAGCGGATGCGCAGGGGCGGTCCCTTAATCGCTGGTGCGGAAATGGCCAAAAGGAGCCTGAGTTCGCAGAAGCGACCAAAAGGTCGCAGAAGCGGTTCCGTAGGGGCGGAATTTTATCCGCAGAAGCGGAAATTGCTGTGAGTTAAGTGTATAAGAAGTTAGAAAAATTTCAGAACATTTCACACATTTGGGTCTCGGCTTTAGAGGCGATTTGGGCGATTTTGAAGAGAAACTCAAGGGAAATCATCGGGTAATCAACTATGGACTTAAACTATGATTAGTATTGGTAATATTATGCAATTATATCATGAAAATGGAGGAATTTGGGGTAATTTATGGAGGATTTAGCCCTAGGCTTGAACTTTAGAAAATCAAGGTTTTGAATGGCCAAATGGAGTCCGAATTTGGTAAAATTGATATGCTTAGACTCGTATCGAGATGAGGATTTCGAATATGTAACTTTTGTAATTTTTCGACAAGCGTACCGAAAGTCGGGTTTTGACAACTTTGGAAATTTTGATGTAAATTGAGTTATATTGATTGGGTGTCGTCCCATTGGCCTAATTTGTTGTGTTTCTACTGTATTTGATCAGATTCTACGCGTGCGGAGCTTGATTCTCGTGGCAAGGGCATTGCGGAGTAGTCGTCGCGCCGTATTGAGGTGAGTAATAGATGTGGGTGATGACCGGCGGGTTCGAAACCCCGGTATACCACTTTGTGACGCTGTATAGCGGCGAGACACACAC